>VXAD01003972.1:177887-480674 GCA_013399195.1 Dicrurus megarhynchus
AAAAGGAAAAAAAAAAAGAAAAAAGAAAAAAAAAGACCGGCGGTGCGAAAATCTGTAGCCTCGGGGGCTAGCCAGCAACCCCTTTCATTTCAAGCACTTATTGATTTGCTGTTGTCATCTTTGGCGACGCAGAAGGACACTTGAAAGAATTTCTGATGGGGCTCTGATCTGAGAAACGAGGTGACCTGACCGGGCTCTCACCAAATTCTTAATTACCACATCAACTGCCTTAAAAATAATTTTAAAAAAACCCCTAAAAAAAACCCCGCGGAAAAAAAGGGGGTGGGGGAGAAGAGCGGGGGAAAAAAAGGGTGGGGGGGATACTTGACAGCGCTAGAGTTTGCCTATCCGAACTTTTTTAACCACTCAGAAACTCTCCTTGTCTCCTGCTCCCACCGCTGTAGCCGCAGCCCTGCATCCAGATGCCCCCATCCCCTCCCGCCCCAGCTTCTGCTCCCTGCAGCCCCGCGCTCTCGGTCCACCGGCGCAGCGATCCGCCCAGCCCGCGGGCGCGGAGCAGCCGCGGGGCGCTGCGGAGGGGCCAGCGCCGTGAAACCGCGCTTCCTCCCGGTGGCCAAGGCTGCACGCACCCCGCGAAGCCCCCTTTCCTTCGCCCAGACCGAAAGCAGGTCTGGGGAGCAGCCCTCCGTGGGCCAGGGAGGGGAGCCTGGGAAGGGAGTTGCTAAAGAAAACACTCCAAATGCAGCAGATCTCGGAGGAGAAGGGGAGAGAGGTCAGGACGAGGGGGGTGTGTGTGAGTGTGTGTGTGCATTTGCGTGTGTTACACTCGGCCAGACATGCAAGCCTGCGACTTGTCTGCAGCCAGCTGTTTGAGTGTCATCAAAACTAGATGTATACACTTCGGGCAGGGGAGCAAAAAGGAAAATTCAGATGAGGAAATCAACACGAAAAACATATTGTGGAAGGCACCGAGAGGCAAACAGTGTTTGGTGTTGCTTGTTCACAGGCGTACAATGCTGACAGATGACAGCATGCTCTTGGTTGAAGAGAAATACATTGCCTTTGTCCCACATGGTGTACACACACATGCCCATTCCTTCTTCATACTCTGGCTGCTGTTTCTGCAGGACAAAGCAAAACCCATCCTTTATATGCATCATTATCCCCCACCCCCTTCTCTCTTTCTATTTCTCCCTCCCTCCCCCCCACCCCTCCACACTCCTCCTATGTGTGGTTGTTCNAGCAACCCCTTTCATTTCAAGCACTTATTGATTTGCTGTTGTCATCTTTGGCGACGCAGAAGGACACTTGAAAGAATTTCTGATGGGGCTCTGATCTGAGAAACGAGGTGACCTGACCGGGCTCTCACCAAATTCTTAATTACCACATCAACTGCCTTAAAAATAATTTTAAAAAAACCCCTAAAAAAAACCCCGCGGAAAAAAAGGGGGTGGGGGAGAAGAGCGGGGGAAAAAAAGGGTGGGGGGGATACTTGACAGCGCTAGAGTTTGCCTATCCGAACTTTTTTAACCACTCAGAAACTCTCCTTGTCTCCTGCTCCCACCGCTGTAGCCGCAGCCCTGCATCCAGATGCCCCCATCCCCTCCCGCCCCAGCTTCTGCTCCCTGCAGCCCCGCGCTCTCGGTCCACCGGCGCAGCGATCCGCCCAGCCCGCGGGCGCGGAGCAGCCGCGGGGCGCTGCGGAGGGGCCAGCGCCGTGAAACCGCGCTTCCTCCCGGTGGCCAAGGCTGCACGCACCCCGCGAAGCCCCCTTTCCTTCGCCCAGACCGAAAGCAGGTCTGGGGAGCAGCCCTCCGTGGGCCAGGGAGGGGAGCCTGGGAAGGGAGTTGCTAAAGAAAACACTCCAAATGCAGCAGATCTCGGAGGAGAAGGGGAGAGAGGTCAGGACGAGGGGGGTGTGTGTGAGTGTGTGTGTGCATTTGCGTGTGTTACACTCGGCCAGACATGCAAGCCTGCGACTTGTCTGCAGCCAGCTGTTTGAGTGTCATCAAAACTAGATGTATACACTTCGGGCAGGGGAGCAAAAAGGAAAATTCAGATGAGGAAATCAACACGAAAAACATATTGTGGAAGGCACCGAGAGGCAAACAGTGTTTGGTGTTGCTTGTTCACAGGCGTACAATGCTGACAGATGACAGCATGCTCTTGGTTGAAGAGAAATACATTGCCTTTGTCCCACATGGTGTACACACACATGCCCATTCCTTCTTCATACTCTGGCTGCTGTTTCTGCAGGACAAAGCAAAACCCATCCTTTATATGCATCATTATCCCCCACCCCCTTCTCTCTTTCTATTTCTCCCTCCCTCCCCCCCACCCCTCCACACTCCTCCTATGTGTGGTTGTTCTTTATTTTAGTATCAGAAAGCTGAGAGAAGGGATTAGCAGCTATTTTGGCATCTCTGATTCTGTCCACCTCACAGCAGTGGCCGGACCCAGGCTGTGAAAGCCCAGCAGGCTGTTGCTTAGCATTTTGTACCCTTGTTAGCTTTGAAGGGGCATTGTCCTTTCCAAACAAATGCCAGTCCCACCAGATCACATCTGCCCATCAAGTAAGGCTGATGACGTCCCTGTTTTCTGTGTTTCTGCCATCCCTTTCCCATTTCCAGTGGGTCATCTGCTTGAGTATGGCAACCAGGACTGTCTAATTACACCTGAGTCTTACGCTCTCTGTTGAGCCTCAGCTCCTCAAAATTCTGGTTCGTAGGATGGCACCACCCATCAGTAGAAATTAGACAGCCTAGAATTAGTTTTCAAACCTCATTGTATGGCTTCAGTCATTTGCGACAGAAATACTCGGCTCATAGCTTGCTCACATCCTGTGTCCAGTACAGTGTACTTAACATGTCTGTCTTCTCCCTACATGCCTGTCGCTTTGTAATACTGTCATTGCACTTCCTTCTCAGCAGCGTCACGTTGTAGCAAAGGGAATGAATGAAACCACCCCTTGTTGTCTTATAGGAACTGGATTCAAATTTGAAAGATTTGGCAGTTTAGTAGACAAACCCTAAAAGAGGTGCCACTTGGATTTTTTTTTGACACAGCTCTCTATGTTGCTTTGAAAACCTTTTCCAAAGCTTATAAAAACCAGGATCTCTGTATAGCTGCTTAATTTATTTTCATCCATACTTGGTAAAATTAGACCTTCTAGTAAGCGCTGCAGGTGTAAGCTGAAGGGGATGTCACATTTTTCAAAAAACAGGTACTACACTACAACAGTGCTGCCAGTGTTGGAGTGTCACGGTCTCCCTGCCACTTTCATCTGGAAAGCAGGCAAGGTGTCACACCTCCTGTCCATCACAGCACGGAGGGACCCATCCCTCATGCCATGAGTGCTGGCAGTGTTTGTGCTCACCCTCTTCAGGGAGCCTCTGTCATGCTCATCAAGTGACTGCTTCTCCTGTGTCTCACTTGCCTTTGCTGCTTCCACTCCATGTCTCAAGCTGCAAAATGCTCCACTTCAAATGTGTGATCTCTGGCTGTGGCCTTTTAGTGTTTGTGAAGGAGAAGGGGGAGAAATGATGCCAGAATGACCCTAAATTATCGGTATGTTGCGGTTTTGTTACGAAACAGTACTCTTTCCTACTTTGGGCACAACACAATTGTGATGAAGCTTATTGAAGCAGATGAAGTAAATGTGCTTTACTTGGACTTTGCTCTCCTCTCACACATGATTTCATGATCATTCAGTGTGATGATGTGCAATCGATCCATTCCTAGGTCTTGGTATCTTTGCTGAGCTACACATGGCTGAAAAGAGAAATGCACATTGAAAGTATCTGCCTGTGCCTGATCTCTCATCATTCCTTACAGCAAACCTTTCTGTCTCCTTTCTTCCTTCTCTGTCTGGGCTGTCCCTGTCCCAGTGCGGGTCCCCCACACCCTCAGTCCCTCGCCGCACTTGCCCCCCCTCACCACAGAGGCCCCTGGAGCGCATCTTCTATCCTGGCTGATGGGATTTTTTTGGTAAGAATGTTTGGGAAGGGGTGTTGTGTGTGTGCTTTGAAGTTCTGATGTGAGTTTTTGGGATGTACAGTCAGGTTTTGGTAGGTGGCAGGACTGTTGCACTACCTGGCCTTTGGAGACAGCTGGAGCTGGCTGTGACAGGTCCTGGGCGGCTCATGGCTGCCTGAGGGGTGGCTGCACAGCAGCCTCACTGGAGCCACTGCTGTGCCTCCTCCCCCCTGGATGGGACATGTCCAAACCCACCCAGGAGTGCAGGGTATCACAAACCCCCTTCCCTGCTGGCAGTGGGGTGAGGAGAAGGAGGGGAAAATCACACCCAGCCTAGGAAGGCCTAGCTCTTGTGTTGGAAGGGACGCCTGTCACTGCCTTCCTCTATGGTGTGAGGTGATGGGACATGGTCAGAGTCAAGACAGGCTTCAGGGCCTGAAGGAGCTGGCTGAGAGCACGGGAAACAGAGCTTAATTTAACAGAGTTTAATTGGGACAGCCTGGTAAGCCCTGTCGCTGTGAGGGAAGGCTCCAGCCCCGACGCCCCTGACCCACCAGGAAGGACTTGCTGCCCTGGCGCCAATCCCTCAGCAGCACTCCCACCAGCCCAGGGTGGCTGCTGGGCGGTCAGAATGGCTGGTCAGGCTGTGTCCCAGCCTTTGGAAAGTCTCCATGCTTTAGGAAGGTTAAAGTATTAAGTGGCATTTGGGGAAATCGCTTGAGGAAGGGCAAAGGTGGCGGCACTCGGTGGGTCGTTCTCCATCTGGGAGCGTGGCCAAGCTCTCTTACTCACTGTAATACACTGTGTCCGAGTGCTGGCTCCTTATTAGACACTGCATTTAAAAAGTATTTCACTTGGAAATGTAATGCTAAATTTTCTTCAGCAGCTGAGGGCTGCTGCCCTACTTTATTTTTATTTTCCCCTTCCCTACTTTTATATGGAGCTATTCTGACATCCTCCATCAGAGAAGATGTTGAATGCTTTCAGAAAAGTATTTGTTCTGATGGAATTTATGATGTGATCTTCTCTTCAAATTTATGGTTAGCTTGATGTGGTAGGTTAGGTAAAAAGGCTCTTGATGACATCGTGGCAATCACATAAAGCCATATTTTTAGGCATGTTTGGACAGCTTACCAAAAAATGTTTGGAAACAGAATATGGGTATAATAAAATAAAGAATAGAGTTGGAAAGATTGCCAGGTTAAAAAACCCCACAGAATCCAAATCCTAAGCTAAAAGACAAGTTTATAGGTACACTGTAGGAATGTCTTAATATTCCCCAGGTAGAAGAAACACTCACTTTGAGGTCAAACTTGAAGAGAAAAAGCAAAATGTTCTTAGTACTAATTTTGGGGGAAAATTTTCATTTTGGGAATGAGTGTGTTCAAATCACTCCAGTAGACAAGAAAGGAGAAGAGGAGAGCCTGCCAGCAGGTTTCTCTCCCACATTTCTCTGCTTTCAGGAATCTTGCTTACTAGGAGAGCAGTGTGTCTGCTGGTTCCGTCAGTGTTGTTCCACCCTGCTGAACACAGAGGCAGCTTGGTGCAGCGAGAGGCAATCTTCTTCCCAGCTGCTTTCGCTGGTGGTGTTGATAGAATCTCCTGAGGACAGCATGCCACAGAAACCAGTTCTCCATTCAGCTGGGTCATCCCTTCACTAAGGGATTCTAACTAGGGGTGCTCCATCAACCATCATGGAACACATGTTTGTGGAGCTGCTCGTGATAACTACAGCCATGACTGAACTCTTTACACACCTGCCTATCTCACTTTTTTTCCTGTCTGCTCTCTTCTGGCCTTGTTTTGCAGGCTTTTATCATCCTGGGCAGGGTTTACTCATGCCACTGTTTCTGGGGATAAGAGTCATGCTGCCTTTCTCTGTTCAGCATCATGCTATTTAAAAGAATGTATTCCCCATGTAAACTTCAGGGAGAAAAGAAAGAGACCTTTTAAATGTGGCAGACTGCTGGGGACCGAAGGAGATCTTTCTGTAGCTAAATTATCTGTCTCTGCCTGCTACTGAGCAGCTATAGCACATTTTGGTTATTGTTTTCCCTCCTGATTTCTGAGACCAAACATTTTCACACAGCCTATTTGTCTTTAACTGATTTTTCTTTTTGCCTCAGAGCACTGGGAACCCAAGGAGCCATGAAGACTTTGTGGCAATTACCTTCCCATCAAAGGAAAGCCCAAATTAAAGCAGGGAGGCTCAGAAAACACAGCATTATAAAAATAGCCAGGAAGTTATTTCTGTCTTCTCAGATTTTAAAAGCTACTGAATATACCTGTGATTATAAGTGAGCTGTAGGTCAACAAAAATTGCTGTTAGTGCTTTCATTATAATCTCAATTGTTGTGAGTTTACTTAGCACAAACATTTGCTTTGTGGTGAAAGTATGGCATGTAAGCCTTTTGATCTGCAAGCAGTAAAAAAAAAAAAAAACAAACCACCAAATTTTTTGCTTTGTTTTCATTCCCTCCAAACACACTTCATAAACTGTGTTACAGCATGAGCGATCTGATGTTTGAGCTGTAAAACATGGTAAGAATATAGATGACATTGGCCACTCCCCCTTTGCTTGGTTTGGGAGAAAAATCTTTTTAAAAGGCACGATAAGATCTCTTTTGAGTGTGCTCAGTAGCAGACTGCACTCCTCTGCAAAAAGATGAGAAGCCTGAAAGATGGGCTTTGGCTCATATATAGCTCTGTGAGTGATAGCCAGAGACACTCCCTCTTCAGCTCTGAGAGCTGCAAAATAGCAGAGAAAGGCTCAAAATATGGTGAGCATGAAGATTTTAAGATTCTTGAGTTCACACAGGGCAAGGGACCAGTGAAAAGTCCTGAGCTGATTTTCTTTTTTTTTCTTCTTTTTTTTTTTTTTTTTTTCCCGGAGGGCTGTGTTGCACAATCTTAAATGAATTATGAGCNATAAAGGCTCCTCTTCTCCCACAGAAAAGGAAAGCAGCCCACTTGTTGCTTCTCTAGGCCTTTCCAAAGAAATCAGCAATGCAATGCTGAACAGCTGGGCTCCTTCTTGGCACTTCACAGACAGGGGGGTGAGAGAAAAAGATTTCCAGATACTTAAGCAGGCATTGCAGCTGCTGCTGTGGCAGCAGTTTTCTCGTGAGCCAGCAGGTAAGGATTTTTGTAGTGCCTGGGCAGGCTGAAGTTTCACAGTGGGCACAGAAATGGGCACGATGGGCAGCAGTATCACTGCCTCCCAAACTCCATCCCTGCCTGGTACCTGGAAAGGCCGGTCAGTGTCAGCTCACACGGAGCGGAGGCTGCGGCTGCCCAGACGGTATCAAATGACAGGCTGTTTCTTTACAAAACCTGTCTGTGGGTTTTCCTAATCTGCTGACGCACAATGAAACACATCACGTTTCACTTTTGGGCTGTTTGTCACGCCCGCTGAGCCACGGTATAAGCAATAAGTAATCCTGTATTTGCAGGTGATATGATAATACAAAAGGAAGGAGTCTTCGCATCTTTTAGGCATTCCTGAAGGGTGCTTTTTTTTGTCCTTGGAAGGATGAACTACAGAGTTGATTGTGATCTTCCTATTCCATCACTCTGCCAGAGGACTCACTTTTTTGAGACTTTTTCCTTGTTTCTCTGGTCTCTCTCTCCTACACCAGCTTTCCAGATTTTTTTGACTTGCACATTTACTCCAGATTTCCATTCTGGAAATCTTTACATACAGTTTATACAAGGACTAGAATTCAGCCTTATACATTTTCCTAGAGATACAGAAAACTCACCCTGATACAGAACCTTACCTTGCCCCATATGCTACATATTACTGAAAAAAGATCCTTTTTTTTTAACATGTAAATTTTTAGGAGAGCAAAAAATTTTATCTTTCTCTTCTTTTAATAGGTTACTGGCTTATTAAAGGGTGACTTTTTTTCCCTAGAATGCTGCTTCAACACAGAAAAGTACTGTCTTCCTAGTTAAAATTTAACATTGTTACAGGCAACCAAAAATATTGGTCTTACGACGGGCAGCACAAGGAAAGCCTGAGTGCAAGAGGAAAACACAGAGTAGCGATCAACAGCACCATTTCAATAACTGCTAACACCTGTTAACTCCAGTCAGGTGTTGGCACTTTAAATACCAACCCTAGGAGGACTATTTTTGCTGGGGTTGAGGGCCCATTCATTTTGGGAAGCTGAAGATTTAGAGAATCTTTGCTCCATTCCAAAAATCCATTGTAGAGGAAGAGTTGGTTTCAACAATTCCATCAGTTTTCCTTCCATGCTACCCCTATCTCGCTTTCCTATCCTTAAGGTTAGTGTAAGTGTGTATATATGTTTACCAGAAAAATTTGATACTCCAGGCTGATTTGATGTTTGCTGAAATTTTTTCTCTTCCACTGAGGTAATGTTTACTTACTCAGACTTCTAAATAATTCCTGATAATGGGCAGAACTGGGGTTTGAGTTCATATCCAGAAGAAGTCTTTAAAGCTAAGCAGTTCAGTTCAAAAAGGTATGCTGTGAACACTTTAAATCCACAGAGCTGATGTTTTAGCTTAAATTCTCTGTTTCTGGGCTGGCTTCATTGTGTGGGTGGTCAAGTTAGTTTGCATCTTCTAGAAACTGCAGACTGGAGGGGACCAGCCTATCCTTGCTGGTGGAATGCCAACTGTTTTCCGACTCCTAATATGACAGAAGGGGAGTCAGGAAGTACACACATGCTTAAGGAGTAGACTAGACTGACCTATGGTCAAGAGGATTTTAACAGTGGCTGATGTGGTTGATAAAAGCTGGAGGACTGGTCTTATTAGCAAATATTTCCACTAAGCATAAAACTTCTATTTTTCTATATTCTCACGTTTTCTTTTAGTCTTTGATTTGGCAATTTCTCTGTATATCTGAGATGTTGGGTTTCCTGGTTTGTGCTATCCTTTCCTTGGCTCTTTAGCTGGCGTAAGATTTTCTGGGCCTGGGAGTGTTTGGATGTCTGTTTCTGCTCATTGGTACAACTCATTGGTCTTGTGTGTTTTTTTTTTTTTTNTTTTTTTTTTTTTTTTTTTTTCCTCCTATGAAAGGAAGGGTAATTAGGTCTCCTTTTCTTTCCCTTTCTGGCTTTATTATTCGTTTCTTTGATACTGTACTGAGTGTGTTCAGCTTGCTACATTTCTGACTTGATAGCGTTAATATCTTGAATATGTGTAAATGCATACACAAGGGAATTGTGCTCTACTTTTATAAGCAAGTAACAGAAAAAATTATTTAGCTTGATCTTTCTTATTTTATTACTATCTTAAATATGTCACACTCTTCACTGTTCCCTTATTAAAGGTTAGACAGTCCCATTTTTAGCAGTAACATAAGAGATGGTGTTTTTTGACGAAGTAAAGCTGAATTTTAATGTATTAGGGAACTTTACATTAGCAGGTTAGTATTTAAAGGATTATTAGCAAACCTTGGATTTCCACATCATTAAGCTGTCATGTTATACAATAGCTTTTGTTTCAAGTATGTAAAAATGGGTTTTTTTGAGATTAAAGCATGTCTGTGTGTTCTTGCTGAATAAAAGAAACTGGTTGTACTAATTCAACACACACTGTTTGAAAATAATTTTATATTTGTGTGTAGGCTAGAATACCAATTGGGTATCAGAAGGCTGCTGCATCTTTGAGGGTTTATTAAAAGTACTTGTAATGTAAATGTTAGAATGTACCCTTTAGTTTTGTAAAAAGTCTGACCTGAGGGGAGGGAAGGAAATGTAATAATGAGAGTAGGTTTAGAAGCATCAAAATTAATGCCAAAATTAATGCTCAGGTGCTTAACTTCTGATATATCTGGTACAATCTGTAGATGTGCTAAATGCTTGGCATTCTTACTAGTGACAATGAACTACAGATACTGTGGAGTGAAAGAGTTATAAAACTTACTCTTCCTGATCATCTAATTATGACAAAATGCTACTTTTAATTTATCTTAGCTGCTTGTTACATGAGAAAGTGTTGAAGTAAGAGTCTAATATTTTCTCCTCTCTGCAAAACAGAAATACCACACTTTTTTGGTACTCTGCAGCTGTGAACCCTGTAACTACTGAAGAACACAAATGATTTAACTGTAATTAGAACATGGAGGTTTTTTCACCCCTTCTTCTTCACCCTTCCTCCCCCACACCCACTTACCTTTTGTCCTTGTCTACAGGATTTCTATTAGGAAGAATAAATGGGATTTTGGGTTTCTGTTAATGTTTCTGACCTAGCAGCATACTGACTACTCTATCGTTGCTGTTTGAAATCTTAGATGGTTTCTGGTGTACCAAGGCTATTTTAAGACTGAGATGCTTTGGTTCACGTGCAAATAGAAGCTGTCAACTGTTCAGCAGAACCAGAATACTTTCAGCTCCCCAGCTGAAGGCTGCCATATACTTTCAGCATGCCCTTGTCTGTCTGAAAAAGTTCACAGCTGGTTAGTTGAATGACACGAGGGACTTTTTTCTTTTGTTATGCAGCTGGTGCTAAGTAGTGACTCAGTAGTGGAAGAGAATAAGAATGACGAGATTCAAGAAGGAACAAAATATTAATTTAAGGCCCCCGAAAAGGCCAGATTTGGAGGTTTCTGTAAATTGCAATTCCTGTTTCCTTTTCTGAATTGAAATTCTCTTTTGGTATAAAATTAAAAATATGACAGTGAAGTGGCCCCTTGCTCCATCTCCGCAGTGCTTAAATATTTGATTGGACACTGTTTTAGAGATAGTTTTCTTTGTTCAGAAATTGTCCTACTCCTCCTGAAAGGCAAGCGCTTTTGTACAGGCTCAAAGAGGATTCCTAAAATTGCTAGTTGCCTGTGAAAGGTTGTCTTTTTTTTCCTTTTTCTTTTTTTAAGGGGGGGTGTCCCAAGTAACATACCGATGGATGTTGTATTCCTGCTGAGTATTTTCTGTCATTTTACAAGTGTGTTTTTAAATTAAGCATCTGCTAGAAAGTAATGGTAGTTAATGACTTAGTTTCTTGGCCAGGACAAAGTTTAGTTTCCTTTTGTTATTAGTTCTGTGTCATCACAGAAAGTAGACTAATGTTATTTTGCGTTTGTCTTACTTTTTTTTTCTAGCCATATTGGGCTGAATAGCTCAACATAACAAATTATTCTATGTGCTTTAGTTTCAAACTTTTCATGTAGAATCCAAGTTTTAGCATCAGGATTCAATTAAATGATAGTTTGATTTGACTGAAAAATTAATGGTCCAGAACTGAAACTTTGTAGTATTTTTTAAAGTTCTTATTTTCAGTACTGCTGTTTTGAATAAAAATCTGGACTCAGCCCAGTAACATAAAGCTACATGTTCTCTCATCAGCTAAACATATATAATGGGTAAATTTAACAGTGATTGTTTTCTCATTGCTTCTTTTGGCTGCATAGGTATCTTTCTGCATTCATAAAATTAATTCCCTGGCCATAAGTGGCACTATACTGACTTGCTGTGAAAAGTTTCTTGCTACTGTCTGTTGTCCTTTTCAGGAAATAATGATTTGCCAAGTACAAATCATATTCTATAATTATATGTCATCTTCAATGACAGCTTGAGCGTTCAACTCCTGTTTACGCTTGAATTGGACATATTGATTTTTCATTTTAATGATAAACAGATTGGCATGTAATACATTTGACAATACATCTGCTAAAAATGTGTTAAGATCCCTGAATGAAAAGAAGGGTTTGCAATGCCGGCTAGTGGAGACACTCAAGCCAAAAGTAAAATGATGATGCATGCTACTCTAGGTAATTCCCAACAAAAGAGTTCAGTCTCTTTAATCTGGTGTCATAGCAGGCATATTTATAATTGACTTTTCTGGTTTGCTTTTAATCTATATTCTGGCCAGGAGAGATTCTGCAACCAAGAATACTTGGGAGTATTTAAAAAAAAAAAAAATTATTGTGGCTTTTTTGAAAAATGTTTCTGGGTTTGATTTTTGATTTGTTCTCACAGAATATACTACAAATAAAAATGGAATTTGGCCTAACTACATAGTTTAACCTCTTGTTACCTGTGCATTCAGTCCTAAATAGTTTTAACTTTGGTGTCCCATACATCTGTGTATATGTATCTTAATGTGTTAGGGGAATGTGTACTGACTGTATGAAAAACACCTTCATAAAAAAGGTTTGAAAAACAACTAAACTGTTGCTTTTGGATAAAGATAAAAGTTTCCAGGAATACTCCAGTTTTGCTGATTGTAATGGTTTACTTAACCCCCTAAAGTTTCTTTAGAACTTAAACTGATACTTTAAATTTGAGTTCTTAAAATTTTCCTGTGGACTTGCATGTAAAACAGAGCGCTTGACTTTATTATAGGGTATCTAAATGTTATGTAAAAGCCAGTTACCCAGTTTTAGTTTTAGTAAGCACTGTGATGTAAATACTTGTTTCCAAGTAGAGTGCTCCTATCAGATACCAGGTATTACACAAAAACATGGAAGTATATATATATACAGACATAGGGACACTGTGTATACTCAAAAGCACATGATTGGTAAATGTTTGAAATGCTGTGGATAGAGCAGATTTAACCAGAAAATGACTGATGTCTTTTGACAAAATACCCACACAAACTGTGATGGTGGAATTGGTTGTGAATGCAGCAGTGTCTCATGTGAAAATATACTGAAAGAATGTCTAAGTATTTATAATAAAAAACTTATGGTTTGTAGTTTTCAAAGCATGGAATTCAGAGCTTTGGATAATCTTTATATTTGGACTTCTGTGCTTCCTGTCACAGAACATCTTGAGGCTCTTCTTGATCAGTAAGGCCATCACACATCTTTGTCCATAGTGATTTTTAAGGCTATTTCTTTCTTCAGACTTCAGTAGTTTGAAACTTGAAGATCAGTGGTTCATAGTCCTGTACCACAGAAGAATGTATTTTGTGTTTTTAAATAAAACATGAACAGTTTCAGAGTAACAGCAGTTATTCTGTGGCTCAAAGTGAAGTGAACCTGAATGGTTTGTCTTTACAGAGCCTTTCTTAGGCTGTCTTTGGTAGGGGTATGTGTTTGTGTTCAGGCTTGGTTTTTAACATGAAGGTGAAGCAATGATTCCTCTAAGAGCTCTAAGGGTACCATATTTCTGTGGTTAGTTTGTTGCTGGTGTTTATTCTGTTTGAACCCCGTGCTCTTCACTTTGTCACTTACTAGTACTTTTCTGTACTTCCATGTTTTCTTTGATCTCATTTCCTTGTATTTTCAGGATGCTGCTTTTATAGGTACTGCTGTATTTAATGATACAAACAATAAATCCATATTCAGGTTCTGTGGTCTTTGAGCATGGCCTGTCATGACTTTACTTGCATTTCTGAAGATTCAGAGAATAGAAGACTATAGACTCAGTAGGTTCCTGTGGTTTATTCAGCTGCTACGGTGTGGAAGCAAAGTATCCATGCTTGTCTGAAAGAGAAAAAAAATTGTAAATTGAGTATTGATTAATTGTGGTCAGTTAATAGGGAAGGTGTAGAGGATACTTCAAGAAATGTGGAGATCTACAGATGGTTGCTTTTGCAACAGAAAGGCATTTTTCAATTAAAGAAGGAACCTCACACCTTAAAAAAAATGCATCTGTTAAAGAAAAGTATAAAGAAGCAAGGAGCTGCTCATTATACATGATTATATACAGTGGTGGTGTGTTGTCTCTCCCAAACAGACATATCTTTCCTGCCAGTCAGGTGTCTGAATTGGGATGGGGAGGATAAAAAAGACAAGCTTTCAGGCATATAAGCCTTTCTTTGTGCTTGACTAGATGCAGCACAAAATTATACAGGTTCTGTAGGCACATGGGTCTGGTACAGTACACTTGTACAGCAGTGGTATAGGCTTTTTCATGTAAAACGTGCATTTAAGTGTATAGAACAACAGAGATGGTATCTTGAATTTGTTCTTAGTAAAATATGTCAGCTTATCTTAATTTTCTCATTAGTGAGATATATGATAAATTACTGGAGACTTAGCTACTGTGGCATTATTTATGTTAACTGATACAGCACAATAGTGCGATGATGAAAAGGACCTGGGAGAGGAAGAGGGAAAGCACAACTTGGGCAGCTGTCTACTGAAATGAAAGGAATCTTGACACTCACTATGTTTTAAGTTCTCAATTGCAAAAGAGGCATTTTGATTATATTACTAGAAATTAATGCAGACCCCACCCCCCAAAAAAGCCCCTAACAAAGCCTTCAACCACCCCCCCCAAAACAACCTACCACAGCAAAACCTGGGGCTGTGTCATCACCTCACTATACAGCTGTTTTGACTTGGATTTGCATCTAGTTCTAAATAGCAAAATTTAGAGTTGCCATTTCAAATAGAGATTCTTATTTTTTTTTCCTTCTGTGACAATGTCCTGATATCTGAAAAAGGCTAGGAGCTCTTTGGTGAGTCAGTGCCTGGCTGTTGATACATAGCTCATCAAGGCAGAGATCTAAATGCCAACTGTGAATAGTAAAGAGTCTGTACATTCTATTAAAATACCTTTGCTAGCTACAAATAAAAGGGTAGGAGATGAGCCACCTGGCAATGTCCCAAGTACATCTCAGGTCATGGAAGCCTCCTGGCAGAGACAGAACGAAAGAGAACTCATGTCATATGTGATTGTTGTTGAGGTGAGGGGTGAGGTATGTGTGCATTAGTTGGGGGGAGTGTTGCTGTTTAGAGCACAGCTCCAGAAACAGTGGAAAAAGATAATTTGGTTTATGACTTGTGTTTGTCACATAGCAATGAGCAGGAATCTTCTTGGCAGACCCCCTGCTCCTCTTCAGAACCACAAAAGTAATAGAAATAGGCTGTTGGAAAAGGAAAGATGTATCTTTGTAAAGGGCACTTGAAACTGGCAAAAGTTAAACAACACCAAATAGTTGAGCTGAGCCCTCCCTTCTCCTGGTCTCCTGCTGATTTTAATATGATTTGGTTGTTACTTGAGTTGTTCCTATAGTCAGATTACATGTGGGTATTTATAATTATCCCTGCTATTTATTTTCTTTGTGGATTTTTTGGTCACATTTGCATGCATTTTGTCTCTTCAGTTATGTTGTAAACCCTGAATGGTGGGGTGTGGGAAAGATTAACCTTCTCTCCACTATGACATGGGTCTAATCGCTGGAAGGTGGCTTTTTACTGTGCTTAAAACACACAAGAGAGCAGGAATGAGGATGACTGGTTTTTGGGTACCTATGTTCTTCTCAACCATAGCGCTTCTCTTCCTACTAGACTTTCAGAGCCAGTGAAACCCTAATCCTAATCTAGTTGGCAGTCTCCTCGGGTGCCATACTGTGGAGTGGGCAAACACTTCTGTTGTTTAATTTGTAGTTGGGCACAATGAAAGCAAAGTGGTGCCTGTTGCTGTGATGCTGGATTGGAGAGCTGCTGGTCACTGGTGCATTTGAAATACGAGTCCAAACATTGCTGCTTGTATCTTTTCCTGCTTAAAGATGCCTGCCCATGTGTCTTTTTGCTCCCACTGCCTAATTCAGCAGCTGTGAGCTGCAGGCAGTAGCACATGTGCATTGGCTAAAATAACCAGCCAGCCTCTCCCTTTGCTCTTGCCAGAGTCTCATGTTGAAAAGAGTTTTTAGGATCAGATCCGGCTTCTCAATTTACGTTATTCCTTTGCCCAAGACCAGCAGGAAGGCCTCATCAGGGTGGCCTGTCCTCTTATTCTTTTCTAGATCAAGTTTAAAAAATAGTAATTTGGGGAATTTAGTACAGTAGCTAAGTGGTTCTTATTTTAACTTTAAAGTAGTATTACATATCAGGAAAATGTCTTTTAGGAACAGGCTTTAGGTTTTTTTTTTTTGTAGTTTTTTTAAGAGCTCATTTTTGTTTTTACTCTTTTAAACATGTTAAAATACTGTTTGAGTTTCTACATGCCTTTGACTTTACTGTAGGAAGTAAGGGCTTTTGTTCTTCAGTTGCCCAGTGCAGACTTACAGGCCAGGCAGGTAGAAATGCAGGTTGCTTGCTATTCTCTTCAAACTGACCCCATGTGTGTGAATGATAGGAATATGAACTTTGTAAATGCAAATATAATCTTTTTAGGGAGAGAGCCTGGACCCTATGCCCAGAGCAAAATGCACTTTCCTTTATCTGTGGGCACTTGCTTGTATATTCTGGTCCGAACATTCTTATGCCAAGATGCATCCTGAATCAAATTTTTATTATTGAGTTATAAGACCCTGAAAACTGTTTTTATAATGGATATGTTGAAAGACCATCAAATTTAGGACCAGGCACAGCTATAATTTTACAGGCATTAGGCATCTGAAATAACTTTGTCTAAAGATTACACCTGGATTTGTCATCCGTTTTCTAGGAAATACTTGAACTGTGTTTTATGCACACAAAAAGACTTACTTCATAAGATAAGGAGCTCTGAGATTTACATTCCAATATTCAACAACACTTTTAAGTGCTTTTTTCATTCTCATAATAGAGCTGTCATAACCTATGTATTTTAAACATATCAAATGAAATTTATGAAAAAATTCTACCTGGAATCTTGATTCTGCATATTTGAAGTGGAAAGTGTCCCATAAGGTTACGTCAGCTTTTTGAAAACCACATCTATTAACAGAGAGTCTTGTAGCTTTGCTTATTATCTAAGTAGTTGCCTTAAATTACATTTTCATCTATGAATGCTTGATGTGCTGCATCTCGCACTCTGGGAGGAAACAAATGAAGAGTTGCTGTTTCATCAAACAGGCAAAACACTTGCAATATGTTTGGGTGCAGTGGAAGAAATTCTCCTGACAGGCTGGAATGAAGGCAAAGCCTGTAAGGAGGTTTTATTCCAGCAAAAGGATGTGTGTCCAATTCCTGCATCAGCCAGCTGTTGATGTGCACTCTTTTGACATAAGGAACAGCAATGCATCACTGTCAGAATGTCACGCTGGCTTTTAGGGGTCAATTCTATGTTGCTTGGATGTCTTGTAGTGACCAAAGTTCTGTCATGTAGAGCAGTAAAAGGTTATTTTTTTTCTTTTCAAATTTGACTTCAAGCAGTTCTAGACCTCCTATTTCTGAGGGATAATCTGTTTTCTCTATAATGTGGATAAAGTCTTTTGCAGAAAAGATATTGAAATGTTTCCCTTTGGTTGCTGTAAATCATATAGAACGGAGAGCATGTTACCTGCCACGGGCCTCTGAGCAAGAACTCCGTAATGTGACTGAATCAGCTAAATAATCCTGCTGGACTCCATCCTCAAGGGGTGTCAGGAATCAGTGTCTTGGGTAGGTCAGAGAATCACAGTGTGGCCTAGGCAGGGTGCCTGTGGCTGTACCACCACAGAGTGTAGCACAGACTGTACACTAAATGTAGGCCCAAATGTTTCTGGCTGTGCTGGGATGTTCTGTATTTATTTTCAGACAGATACTCTTACTACAGAATTAATTAACAAGCGTCATTGCATGAACCTTCCTTTTCTGCGCAAAGTTCAGTTCAGTGTGTGTGCACTGTGGGGGAGTTGGCAGGGGGAGAGACGGGTGATAAATGCATGTCCAAATTTTACTTTATTTTCACTTCTCTTTAGTTGGGAAGTTGAGATGATATAGGTGGCTTAAAAACCTCAAACATTAAGGCTACTATAGAGTTAAACAGCAGTTGCAGAGATTTCCTGTGACTTGGAAGGGCTGCTGTTACACCAAGGAATATCAAGGGGAAAGCTCTCATTAGTTGAATATTTAAGTGAAGTGTGAGTTGAACCACACATGAATTTAGCAGTGTAAATTATTGTAGTGATAACATAATCCACTGAAGAGATGGGCATTGCCATCATTCTTGTTGGTGATTAATCACTTACCAAATTAGGGAGAAATTGTAAGGAGAGTTGGTTATATTGCTACTTCTCCCAGCAAAGTAAATAAGCAGTGGCTGAAGGAGTTACCTACCTGTCTGTGGGAGGTAAGTATGTGAGTAGAAAGGAGGAAGAATATTGGTGACTCTTAATAGGTGGTGTATATTAAGTGTATACACTGAATATAAAAAACCCAGCATCTAAAAACTCCCTTGTTAATTTTTTCTCCCTTTTTTATCAATAAAAATCTTATTGACCTTGTAATACTTACTGTATCAAGTTAATTAAAAAATCCATTTATTTAAAGGCTAAAATTTGCATATTTAGTTATTTCTTACATGTACATTTTGGGAGCTTTTGTCTGCTCAGTTCTTGTAAATAGGTAAACTTTCCAACTGTCCAATAAATCATGGCCATCTTGCTCTAAAATCATTTGCTAGCATCAGGGGAGATAATGTTGTCCACTTTCTTAAAGTTCTTCCCTACTTCTATAATTTTTTTGTCAAGTATCATTCATCGCTCCATGCTCTCTTCCTGATGAGGAAAATCCATTTGGGAAGATTTTGGATAAAATCTTGGTCCTCCTGAGGATTATGACAAAGTTTTCCCTGCAAAGCCACAAATGCAACCCATTCCCATGGAAAGGGGTTAAAACAGACAATGTGGATCACCACCTCATATTCTTGTTTTGCAGCATACTTGCAGTTTGAGAGAGGACTGGGTTTTGTCATGCATGACCAGCTTGTGGCCTCACCATGGCTGTGTGTTTGGAAGGCTGCAGCTTTGGTATGTACCTGTGATGTGCCAAGCAGCATGGTCTACTTGAGAGAGAGCCAACTGAGCTGAGTCTAGGAACAGCTTCTTTGTGTCAACGAGGTACTGGACCCCATCAGGGTGGGTCCAGCACTGTGCTGAGGTTGTGCTATGGTTCTTGTATCACACTGTGTGTGGAGCATTACTGCTCTCAGAACTTGCTCAAAAGGCCCTGGAGAATGTTGTTTTGTTGCCCCATGTAGGATCTGCCAAGCTTCTTGTGGGCAGAGAGGTAGGAGTAGCTTTATTATTGTGCTTTTGCAGATGATGGGCATGATAGATTGTTTTGCTCAAGACTCTGCTGCAGGCCTCTATGGCAGAGCTAGGAGATTGGTGTGTTCAAATCTTGGGGTTCCTTATCCATTATGACTTTACCAGTTCAATAGGTTTCAGATGTAAATAATCTGTGTTGACTATTTGGCTGATGAATTGTTTCACACTTGCTTTCCCCTGCTTTTTTTTTTTTTAGTGGGTGGAATTATCTGGGGAAAACTGCAGATCAGGTGAAGTTGGAACCTGAATAGCAAGTGTCAAATAAAAATTATGGGAAAGGCTTGCAAAGGTGGCAGAAGTGCAATCAAGATTGCAGTTAGATATGTGAGTGCTTTTTGAAGAATATGTGTGTAGTTGGTCACTTCAGAAAAATATATATCCAGAGAGGCACGTAGATTCAAGTATAGAAAGCACAGAGCATGTCTCAAATAATGCATGGGCTTCATTTATCAACTTTATGAAGTCATGTTAGTTAGTAAAATGCAAGCAAGGGGGTGGTGGTGGTAATGCTATGTCTAAGTTACTCTGCTTAAAACTCAGAATGTGAATCATATTTATAAGGGGATCCCAAGAAAGGTATATGTTGACTTGTCCAGATGTTTGAGTTCATGGTCTGTTATTTATCTGTTGTAGGCTCAAATGATGAATAATGGGGATACTATAGACCAGCTGTCCTGGAGGTGCTGGGGAGACTGCTTTATTCCAACTGTGAATTGTGTCATTTCCTGGTGATTTCTTATTGCTTATTTAGGCATTTCTAAATAAGTGCAGGAAATTGTTCTGCAAGCCATAACATTATGATATATTTTTTAACAACATCTGAAAACATTTCTGAATAGGCCTAAGCCACTGAAGTCCTCGAAGTTTTCTGGAAGGCCAGAATTGACACTAATCACATTTACTATGGCAGTTTTTTGAGATATAGTATGTGGTTGAGCAAAATAATTTGAATTGAGGAGGAGTCAAAGATTTGCTAAAAAGGAGCTGGAGCAAGACTATGCATGCTTTTCTTGGAAGGAAGAGGAATTTTGCAGTGAACATTCACATAATGGATGTTAAAAAAGCCACCACTACTGGGCTCTGTTTTATAGTGCCATATGAGTAGCAAAGAATGTCAGTTCAACTGAAATATTAATTTTTACCTCCAAAATTAACATAAAATCTGAATCTAATATCTGAAGAAAATAATCAATGCCTATTTGTTTAAGAATAGATTGAAATTATATGTTCAATTTTTTGAATGTAGAGCCATTTTATAAAAAATTACCAAAGCTGTGTTAGAAATAGTGCGTATATTTGGATATCATCTGCCAGTTTAGTAGCAGATTGATAGGTATTAGTCTGGCAAGTGTATATAGAGTAGGATATTCTAACTTTATTTTTGTTGTTGTTTAATGTACTGAGAGTCTTTATTGCATACCTTGTCACAACTCAATTTTTATTAAAATAGCTGTTGACATGGGAGCTATAACAACTAACTTTGATGGGAATGGGGGCAGTTCTCTGTAGTGCTGATTAAAAAAACCACCGCAAACCTTGAGTTGAATTGGAGGGGAGTATTAAATACAATGCCTTTTTTCAGCCTGTGTAATACTTTAATGTCTCTTATTGACTTGGAGAATTTTATCCAACATTTCAAGTATCCTGTGAGTGTGTTACAGTATGTTTTATTTTGAAGTCATAATAACTGATGTTTGCAAATTATGTGCTTTAAATTTTATTCCTAAATCCAGAGATGGGGAAAGAACAGAATTTTAAAAACACGGAGTGCTGATGTTCTCTTAGTATCAGCTCTAATGAGCATCTTCTTGTGTGCAGTCTGGCAGCTATCAATTCCAAGCCTAGAAGGGCTCAGAATCTGCTAAATGCCTGAAATAAAGCCAGAAAACCACTGTGAACAGCAGGGATGTGGGAGCAATTTTAAAACCTCCTGCACCTGCCACATGTGTCCAGTCACTGTAGTTCTGAGTATGAAAAGCTTGCTGGATACCTGTGGGAGGGCTAGGCACACTTTGTGCTCCTGCTGCACGTTATTACATCTGTCAACATATCATATCTGTTGCTAGATTTACATGGCGTTACTGACAAAACATACTCTGTTTGTGCTGCCTGTCAAAGGCCTCCTATTTATTATTATTGTTGTGGTTTTTTTTTTCCTAGACTGCAGAAAAGATGGGCAGACAGTTCTCTAGCTCAGCTACCTGGTAGTGTGAAATAGCTGTAATGTTGGCTTAACCCATGGCTGAAAGACTCCTCTGTTGACAGAAGGTCACCAGGATGGCACTTCTGCTGCCTGAAAAGGCTTCTGCTTTCTTGTTCAGTGTAAGCACCCTTTCCTGAGCAAAAGTGAGTAGGCTGTAACATTTCAATGTGCCAGCAACTCCTGGCTGCCAGAAGTGGACTCTCAGTCCATATGAAGCGAGGTGTGAACTATTGTGCGTGGGACTAGCCCAGGGATAAAGGAGAGAAAATGTGAAGGTGATATAAAACTGCTGCTGCTTCCACTTTTCTTCTCTGAGGAGGCACAATTAAAAGACACCTTAGACTTGAGGCCAAACTCTCTCCAGAGGGGATTTTGCCATATAATTTTATGTATTGGGGATGAGTGGGAAATAATATAAAAGAGGGTGACACGTTAGGGTGGGGGGCATTTACATCAACTCCTTGGTATACCTAGTTCAGATGCATGAGGTATTCATTGGTTTCTATTGTTTTGTCTTTTATCATTTGCTTCCTGATTTTTAGATAATCTATCACACCTATCCGATCCAAAGGAATATAGGTTTTAAAAAGAAATGTGTTAGTATAAGGCAGTGAAGCCTTCAGATCCCCAGTGCAGAGAGGTGATGCCAGTTGCTGAATGAACAGTAAAGGTACAACTTCTCTGAAAAGATCGTCTGAGGTTTGAACATGGCTGAGTTGAGTGGTGATATGGTTTTGTGGTGCTGAGTCCAGCACTGTGTATCAGTACCTGTAAAACTGCAGTGCTGCTCTGAAGGGTAGAAGGTTAGCAGCTTTGGACATGAGGCTGCCTTCATGCTTTGTGTAGCAGCAGTCCCCTTTCTGATAAGCTGCTTCCCAGTGCTTTCCAAGACAAGCATGAATTTTGATGACTCATGCTATAACACTGCTGTGTGAGGCTTTAAATGATCAAGTTTACTGAATGTGAATTTTATTGCCCCAGTGTTGGCAAAAAGTAGCCATTGAGTCTTCATGGAAGATAAAACTTGATATTGATATTGGTGTCCACATCCCTTGCAAGATGTAAAGTTTTTCTGGACATCTTAGGCATTTTTGACCTGTCTTTTGATAGTAATCCAAATGTTCAGCATCAGCGTTGCCAATCTTGAGCCAAAATTCTGGCTGCCATGGCAGCCACTCCTTTAGTATTGTTGGATGAGAGATTGTGGAGATGCGATCAGCCAAAAGAGCCCATGGTTGTTTGGTGGTGGTGGGGGAAACATTTAATACAAAGGACGAAAATAATCCTAGAAGGTGCCTGTTGGATTATGAAAGATGTAGTTCAGCTTCCTCTGTCATCAAAGGAAGTAATTCCAATAACTTCAAGCATTTCATATATAGATTTTATGTCTGGTTTAATTTCAAATATAAAAAATTGTGCCAGGTGTTTGGTGGTTTTTTTGCCAAAAGTCTTAAAACAGACAGCCAAATGAACTTGGGAGATAAGTGGTTTGTGCCTGAGAGGGAATTTTGAGTGGCAAAAATCGGCAAAGTTCAGCTCTTGCAGAAGCTGTGGGCAGCGCCGTATGCACTGTAAAACTGCACTGTAAGTATCATAAACCTGAGCAAAGTCAGAGCTTTGTAAATGCATGTGGACTGTCTGAGGTTCTTGGACAGCTGTTTCAGATGTTAAAACAGGATAGGCTTTGCCCATCCAAACAATCTGTCACTGTGCGTGCGTTCAATAGGCAAATAAGAGGCAACGCCAGCTTTTTTCATGTAAATCTCCAGGGATTTTCCTCTAGGGTTCAGAGCTCTGGCAAAAAGCTGTCTGCAAGAATAATTAAATGTGGCGGGGGGGGGGGGGACCCTCCANAAAATTTAAACAAAATATCCAGTGCACAAGCATAGCATATGTGCATCTTTGAATTCAACATATCAGTGCTTAAAATTAGAAAAAAAAAATCTCTCCTATAAAAAGTTCCTTATAAAATTAGGTATTTTGAGGCAGTCTGAAGGAGCACATAGTTTTGTACTGGGAATTGGTCTCTATCCAGTATGCTTTACACGTACTTGTTGAAGGATACAATGCACTTGTATTATTGCACAGATTTCATTCTTGGATGATTTCCCCTTTGGCATACTAGTGGCAGTTTTTCATTGGTTATTCATTTATATTATTGATTAACACCTACTGGACCAATTTATTAGTCCCTCTGAATCCATTTTAAGTATCAGAGTTTTCTAATGGAGAAATATCCTTTACAGAATACTAACATCACACTTGTAAAACATTCATTGACTTAATTTATTTTACTGTATATAACATAAACCATATATCAACAAGTAGATGTTCTTTTGTTTCAGGTCTCCAATTTTGAAAGCCTTCTGGCTTTTTTGATATGGAAATGCTACCTGGAGCACGAGTGAAATCTCTTGTGTGAGACTTGTGGGGCTCTTCCTGTCTGTCATGGAACTGTTAGCAGTCCTTCAAGGAAAATTTTTCCCTATTCTCATCTACTTGCACATGCAGTCTTGCTTGTTGTGTTTGGGGAAAATGTGGAGATTGCCTCTGTTGTTTGTATCTCAGGGGTTATGGACTGAACCAGTTAAAATGAGACAGTTCTCTCTTTCTCCTGGAGTAACTTAAGCAGAGAATGGTTCAAGTACATGGCACAGTGAGATAGCTCTTCAGGAAAGCTCTTGGGTCAAGGCATTGTAACTCTATGACATAAAAGTACAGGTTGTATCTTCAGAAACCTCTTATGGGCTGATAATATTAAGTACTCTGGTTTAGGATCACGTGTTCCCTATTGTTCTACTTGGGGAAATATCTTTGCACATCACTAGGGACATATGTATATATATTTTTTAGTGTTTGAGTTGTCAAAAACCTTGTGCGCATGTGCCAATATTAATGATTAAAGGCCTAAAAAATGAATGGTAGTGAAATCCCACCAACCTCCAAAGCTTAGATGATGTTGTTCAGTACATCTGTTAGCAACCTTGGCCCTTGTATTCCAGTAAGCAGACATCTAGTTTGTTTTCTTTATTAGCGGGTAAAAATTGGTTTACTCAGAAATTTCTACCTTTTTTGCAGCTAGTGAATGACATGCTCTTGATGATTGACAGATGTGTGCTTACAAGTTTTTTGCATGATGCCTGGGGCAGGTCTAAGTATATGGGAGAGATAGCCAGGGTTCAAAAAAAAGGTATGAATAAGGCTAGTGTTCTGAACTTCAGCTGTTCTCCTCCAGAATGGAATAATACTAGAAAATGTCTCTCTCTGCATTAAAAAAATGTACTGCTCTTGGACCTTTCTGATCTGAAGTGCCTAAAACAAATAAACAAAATGTTAAATGTAACAGATTAAAAGAAATGACCGTAGTTAGGGAAATAGCAATTAAGACAGAAAAAATAATTATGGAATTTTTATACTCTAATCCTTCGTAGTTCCCAGATCTCCTTCCACTAGACCATTTTGGAATGGGACTTGTACTTTCCCAAGGGCACATAACTGGTCAGAGTTTGCAGCAGGGCTGTGATTTAAGACGCAAACAGATGCAGGGCAGTAATGTGGCTGCGGCAGATGAATAGGTGATGAATCAGGAGAGCTTTGCATAGTACAAAGGATAAATGTTGTCAGTGCGAGTTGTCCTGTTTCTTTTCTTTAAAGACACCTCATTTGGGATGTGCTCTTTTTACCGAATGAAATGTAATGACTGTCTTCTGAACTACTACTAACTACTTTGAAACTGGGTAAAGCGTAGGCTGCAATTATGAATTAGTATTTACTGAAGCTGAGCATGCAACTTGTGGTGTTATATTGCTTTGAAGCCCAACAGTTTGTACTTGACACATTTCACGGGGTCAAAAATTATTATTTTAGTAACTGAAAATGTGCCAGAAAAATCACATGAACTTGAACTTAAGTTTTATTTTTCAATGTCCTATTTAGACAACACTATGGAGTCTCGTAGCGCAATGAGATTTGCAAAGCAGGAAACGTTTATACTAGGATATTCCCTAACCTTCATATTCAGTCTCTTCAGAAACTTCATTTCTTGCTGCCTGTGGGGTCCAAACAGAGCTTAGGGAAATCCAAGGCCTTGGACTAGGGAGGAAAAAGGCTGGATTAATAAATGTCCATAGACTGGAAAGAATTTGATGCTGACTAGAATTTTCCTCATGGGCCCCCTTCTGCAGTGAGAAACTGCATTTCACGGGGTATTTGCAGAAAGCTCCATCAGAACAGCTCCACAGAGTTACACCATCTAGAGTGCTATGAGAGGAACAAATGTTAAGCCTGGTATGGAGTGGAGGGGCTCCATGCCGATAGTGCAGCAGACACTTTCTAGCAGTCAGTGGATTATTTCTTTATAAAAAAAGAGATTGATACATCCCAGTCATCTCTCCTGAACATATGCTTTGGCTATTTTCTTCCTCTTCTGCATTTAGCATTTCCCACTCTGTTCCTGCACATGTGTGGGTACAGAAGAAATGTAGGAAGGTTGTCTGGTGGACGCAACACTCTGTTTTCCTCGTGGGTTTTAGTGGAAAGCCCTGAGAAACTAAGGGCATGGGTTCTCATGACTGCAATGAATCATGCTCTCGGTAAGGGAGTATAAACCCAGGCTTTTAGTGAGCAAATTAGTTTTTATGTGCTAGTGACTATATAATTATTTGGACTTACTAATGTTTTGGAGCTTACACAAGATAACCTCCTAGTTTCTTTTTGCTCACTTGATTTCCCCCTGCTTGTGGAAAAGAGTGCTCAGAATGAATGTACAATGTGTGGAATAAATTCTTATTTGATTTTAATTATTTGCTTTGTATATTCCAGTGTATTTTGTGGGACCCTGAACAGACTGGATGGCAGGTCAATTACAGGATGACTATCCATAAGTGCTGCTGAAACTGGCTTAAAGCATGGCTTTGATGGGAATAACTTGCCCTTGTGCTGTCAGTGAACCTTTTGTAGGTTCCTGTCTAGGTTTCTGAAATGCCCCAAATTGTAAAACACACACAACATGCACGTAATATTTTGACTTTTGACAAAGGTTACTTCCAGAGACTGGGTAGCTCTGACTGGGCAGGGCTAAAGTTGGAAGACAGAACTGTTTAAAGCCTGTTTTTACCTGTAAAAGAGCAACTTGGAGCTGCAGATTTAGTTTGTGATTTAACAATCCCTCTTGCTAGATCTCTGCTAATACTAATTAGGCCTGGATCAGCGTGTGCGCTCAGTTGTGCTGTGCTGAGGCAGGCGCAGCACAAGCTGTGCTGTTGCTACCAGGCCAATGCCAGCTGCAGTAGCACAGATGATACCTGATCCAGCATAAAGTGAAGAGTGGTGCAGACAGATGACACCTGATCTCGTCCAGTCTGCTGGGACAGCTACTCCTTGAACATTTTTAACAAATCTGAAATGACAAAGCAAGTTTTCACTGGCTCTGCAGTCTGTGTCATGGCTTCAGCGTTCCTGATACAGCAGTAAGCATCTTAAAGCAATATTCTTCATCTTGCAAAACCATACCTGTGTTATCTCAGTAAACATCTGCCTGTGCCCTAGGGAGTTTAGTGAATATACCTTGCAGATAGGAGATTGAACCCCACAAATTCTAGTTCTGTTTGGACATTATTATAGCTTAGTTGTCAGACAGTTTTTTGCCAAATGCCTGTTTCTGTAAATGCTTAAGAATTAGTACAGTTCTGTTGCCTTCAGTGAGCACTTTACTTATCAGGCTAATACATGTTAGTTGTTGGCATCTGGATCCTAAGCCAAAGAAAGTTTTCCATGGTAAGAAGGTAAAGACCATAGACACCAGCTATTTTAATTTAATTTGGATTCAACTAGAGTCTAATTGTAAGTAATATCCTCTTAAGGGTATGCACAAATTCCATTGAAAGTTGGACTGAGATCTAAAGCAGCAGAAGGGTGTTTTTGATATATATTACTATTAGTATCTTGGTTTTACATCTGTTATCCAAAAGAGTTTGTGATGTTTAATAAATGACAGTTTCTATGTGTGTGTCTCTGTAAGCAGGTTTGGGGACTCTGGTGTTTCTTTTTGAGGTGCAGTTCTGTGTTAATAATACAGAAGTGTGGCTTGTCTTCTCATAGCACTAAAAGTGAGATAATCCCTGTGTAAGGAATCAGTAAGTATGGTCCGCTTAATCTAGTCCCAGTGTGAAACTGTTGACATTTGTTCTTTTTTTTCTATCATTATGTGACTGGGCCTGTTTTGTGCTGGATTAGGCACAAATCTCCTATGCAGCACATTTGGCATGTTACTAGTAGTTTAACTTCATTAATAATGTATGAAGGAAATGTAATCCATGACAAGGAAGGAAAGAAAAGTATTTTTACAGCTACCAAATCCTCTGGAATGGGTAATTATTCAAGATTTGATGTTTGATGTTATAGTTTACAACTGAGCTCCTTCCAACAAAATAAAAAAAAAATATACATACGCACAAATATAGCAGCACTATAGGAAATGTGCTCCTTCCTATTTGAGGTTGTATGTACTGGTTTAGAATGCATCAAATGCAGAGAGAAATGTAGATTGTAAAAAGAACATGCTTTATCTTACATGTTGTAAGCACTGTGTTCTGCCCTCAATGAAAACAAACTCAGACAATATAGCAAGCTTTTTAAAGGGGAGAAAAAAGGTAGTGATCAGCTACTCACTGAGTTATGTTGATCTTGCATAAGAAAGAAGATTACTTTCTTGTGTCTGTCAGCTACATAACGTAAAGCCCATATTGGTCTATGGGCTGCTTCGAACAAATTTTCTTATTTAGAAATTCAACAGCATACTTGGTACTGCCTCTCCACCTGCAAGTCAGTCCTAAACAGCCTCACTATCTGAGGTGGCTGAAAAGTCACAGTGTGCTGCACAGAGCCTAAACCAGCCCCAAAGCAGCAGTCACTTGCAACTACTTTTGTGTTCTGCACTCCTGTCACATTTGTGCTATCAGAGCAACAGCTGGGGAGACTTTTTCAACAAAGATGAGTGTCAGATAATCCTGATGAGATTCCACATCCAACATCTTTTGTAATTATGTCACATTCAGCTGTAATGGAATAATTCAAGCCGAAAGGACAAGCTTTGATCCTTTCTTAAACCTTTCCCTGTGGACTGGCTATCTAAAAGATTTAAAGATATTTCTGTTACAAGATCTAGTGTTTCCTCAGAGAAGTCATGTTTCTGAAGCAGTGAGATCTGCAAGAGCAATATTATTTGCCAAATACATATCTCGGAGCATTTTTGCAAAATAAAGATGTCACGAAGAATATGCCCTTCCAGAACCAACAAGGAAGTTAGAATTTATTTTAATATTCTTTAAGTCATTTGTGTGCACAGAAAATGGACTTTATTTGTTAATGAATCACAGTGGTGCAATCTATAAATATTGGTGTAAAAATATGTTTGTGCTGAAGGAAATACAAATTTGTTTAGGCAAGGATCATACATATTGGGAATATCTATTTAGAGGAGTAAATGTTTCTGAGGAGCCACTCTTTACAAATAATTAGTTGACACTAGGATTTTTGAAATAAGATTTAGTGGCCAGTTTCCTATTGAATTTCAATACAATTTCAGTACTTTATGCCCTTAGGCCCTTTTGGTAAACTTAATTAACTTGGAAAGGCCTTTGGGTCTACATGAAAAAGAAGTTCTTCAAAGGAATCGTTCTTATGTCAGGACAATATTTTGTATTCTTTAGGGTTACAGAATATGGCACTAGCTATTTTACTTTTATTCTGAACAGAATAGTGTGGCTATGGATATGGAAACTGCTGTAGAAGATCTTTCCATGGGATCCTTTTGGCCTCAGTTTGGAGGATAGAGTTTGGATCCCTAATTTTTCTGTGTGTCAGATTTATGCCAATGTAAATCCCTTGACTTCAGTGAACGTTTTTCATTTGTTTCCTGGCCTCCACTGGAAAGAGAACTGTTTCTTAAGATTTTCACACATGGACTACATTAAGAGGTCACATTCAGATGATACTCTTCTGGCATTTCCATCAGCCAGAGGTCAATGAAGTGCTATCTGGGCGAAGGATATAGGGTTGGGCATGTGTTTAGTCAGCTCCAAATTTCCCATCTGTCAGACATGAGAAATTCAATGTCTTTTCGTGCATGCCTCTTTGCTTAGGGTCTAAGAATCAGTGTGGCAGGGGTCATTTCTGAGGGCTGTGCTGGTGGAGTCCTTTGTATGCCTCCAAACAACCTGGTGCGTGCCTCAATTCTGTCTACTGGTGTTTAATGCTCACTCATCTTTATGGTCCTGATTTTGTGAGGCCTATGATAGAAGCTGACCTCTTCAGAGGTATACAAATGGGAGAGGCCTGCTTTCACACAGTCTCTCCTCCAAGTTTCTGCTACATATGTAGAATGTTATTAATTTTGCCTTAGCTGAAGTTTAGTTAATAAATAAAATCAATAACCAAGGTCCTGGGAGAATATTTTTCTCTCTTTCCCAGGATGTATTTCAGTTTATCTGCAAGCTAATAAATGGTGGTGACTAATGATTGGTATGAGCAAACCTCAAAAGCATCAATTCAGAAAGCAGCCTCAAGTTTGGACATTTATCCGAGTTAGTTGTGTCTCTTGAGTGATCAATCTGGTCTGAAAGCTTGAAGGATTTCTTCCTCCATTTTGCTGGTTGAAAGGAATTGTTCTGCCTCCAGTTCAGGAGAGCCAAATTCTGGGATGTCTTAGACAAAGTTGGTCTTGTGCCTCTAAGGATGGATGCTGAGAAGGCTGAATTTTTAACTCTTTTGTATCCCTTGTCACTCAATGGGACAATTGTATGCTGCTGGCTAGTGCAGTTAATAGCCCAGCAAAAGGGGTGATGTTTCTGCATGGGTAGGAAAGTAAACCTTGGATTTTTCCCATGTAATTTGAATCTGTCCTTGACCATAGTGATTTATTCAGTTGTTCAATAAGTACCTCCAGAATTTGTGGAGAGTTGATGAGGTACTAAAAAAACTGAGGAAAAGGATAGTGCTTCTTATCTTTTAAAACAGTGAGGGGTTGATGAGAGGAAAGAAGCAGGGTGCCTTCTAGAATAGTCAGACAGATTTTAATCTTTGGCAAAATTGTGTAACAAATTAATGTACAGTTTGGAAATATCTAGGAATTAGAGGATGAAGAGCAGCCAAAAATACCTCAAGAACAAATTATACCTAACTAATATAACCCCCTTCTATGACAGGGCAAAATATGCGTGAATAGAGGCAAAGCAACAAATTCCTGTATTCTGGGTTCAGAAAAGCTTTTAAAACAGTCTTATGCTACACTTTTGTAATAAATATAAGACATGTTGTCTGGGCGAAAATGTTCTAAGGTAGACTCCCAACCAGTTGGGCAATTGTACCAAGGAGGAGTTATTTGTACCCAAAACAAAAGGGTCTACCCAGCAGACTTTTTAAGGCCTATTTGGGGCCTGATTCTGAGGATTTAATTGATAACTTAGCTGTTTTATTAGAAGGCTGTAATGAAGCAAACTGGGGTGAGCTGCAATTGTTTGAGGGTGGGATCAGGATTCAAAATGAATTCAAAATAATTTTGGTAAATTAGAACTCAAGTGATCTGGAAAGTATAGGATGAAATTTAGGTGGGGGTAAACTATTTGGGGGGTAGTAATCGCTTGCATAAGTATGGATGAGAAGCAATGGAGTAAGCAGAGGTTCTGTGGAGAAAGATCCAATGCTAAGTCACAAGAGAAACAAAACTTAGCTGTGTTGCTTTATTGATAAAGATTTGAACAGAACTGTAACAGGAAGGACAACATTTCTTTTCCTCCCCTCTTTCCATTGTAAGCCTTCAGCTGGAATGCTGTGTTCCATTTTGAACATTACACTTCAAGAAAAACTTCACAGAACAGGAAGTTTGGAAGGAACCAGTGGAAATCATTTAGTCCAGCCTTCCTACTCAAGCAGGGCTCCCTAGATCATGTTACTTAGGATTGCATCTAGATGGCTTTTCAGTATCTCCAGGGAAGGAGACACCATAACCTCCCTGGGCAATTTGTTCAGTGTTCAGTCACTCTCAGAGTAAAGAAGCTCTCCCTCATATTCAAGTGGAACTTTCTGTGCATTGGTTTCTGCCCATTGCTTGTTGTCCTACTGCTTGGCACCACTAAGCAATAGGAAAAGAACCATCTGGCTTCCTGCTCTTGACACCCGCTTTTCAGATACTTAGAGAAATTTATGAGGTTCCCTTTCAGTTGTCTTTTTGTGAGGCTGAACAGGCCATGGTCCCTCAGTCTTTCCTCATAAGTGAGGTGTTCCAGTCCCTTTGCCCTCTTTGTAGGTCTCTGCTGGCCCTGCCCCAGGAGCTCCATGTCTCTCTAGTGCTGAGGAGCCCAGAACTGGACACAGCACTGCAGATGTGGCTTCACCAGCGCTGAGTAGAGGGACAGGATCACCCCTCTCAATCTGTTGGCAATTCTCTTCCTAATGCACCCCAGGATACCATCAGCCTTTGTGGCCACAGGGACATTGCTGGCTCACGGACAGCTTGTTGTCCACCTTCCCAGCAGAGCTGCTTTCCAGCACCTTGGCCCCCAGCCTGTACTGGTGCAGCAGAAAGGGTTCTTCCTTCCCAGGTGCAAGACCCTGAACTTGCCTTTGCTGAGTTTCAAAGGGTTCTGCTCTGCCCATCCCCCCAGTGCATGAGATCCTTCTAAAAGGCTGTGCAGCCCTATGGGGTACTGGCCACGCCTCTGAGCTTTGTATCCTCAGCAGATTTGCACATGAGGCACTCTATTCCTTCATCCAAGTTGAGGGATAAGGTAAGCAATACTGGGTCCAGTATCAACCCTTGGGGGACACCGCTAGTTACAGGCCTTCTGCTAGACTATGATGTTGATAAAAACCCCTTAGCCCTGCTATTCAGCTGTTTTTCAATCCACTTCACTGTCTACTTTTCCAGCCTGCAGTTTTTGGGCGTGCCTATGAGGATATCGTGGGTAAGTGTCAAAAGCCTTTGCGAAAGTTCAGGTAGACAACCTTCATGGCTCTCCCCTCATCTATCCAACTAGTAAAGGCAATTGAGTCTGAACTGGTTGCAGAGAAATGAAGGAAAAGCACTGAGCATCTCTGATGTTAGGAAGATGAGGGCAGGCTGAATGGACTGAGTTCTTTAACCTGATGAAGGCAGTACCAGAGGGGGTGACACAATGGTCTGCAAGCCTGCTCTAGAACCAGTACAACAATATTATCTCTGTGGTGAGTAGGAGAAGTAGTAATGGGCTTGAACTTCAGGAAGGTGGATTAGTGGTAGTTTTTGGTGACATTCTCTTAAAAAAAAAAAAAAAAAATGTTTAAATATCTTGTTGGGAGAATCTGGTCTGTTCTTGGAGAATGCTGAAAATAAGTTAAATATGTACTTATTGAGAATGATCAAAACATGGTTTTTACCATATGTGAAGCAAGGTACAGAAATGACCTCTTAATGTTGCTTATGACAGTATTCAAAAACCTGTGGTCAGTTCTCTATGATAAAACTCTGTATAGGTGTATTACTAGAAGGATGGCTGGAACGTGAGTATTGGTATACCAGTGCCAATGACACCAATTTGCAAACTTTTCTGGATCCATGTGTATGATCACTGAAGAGTCAGTTCTTCAGCCACTGGAATTAAAGACAGGCTGCTGGGGTGAGTTTACAGGGATTTGGTCCTATAACTTTTAAGCACATTGCCCAACCTAAAAATTAGTTTAGGCTTAGTAAAAGTGTTCATTAAAGCTTAGGTGTAGATCCAATACCAAAGAGAAATCCAGGTTTGTATGCAGTGGATAAAGTTTCACTGAACTGAAGATGTGATTGCAGTTTGGCAAAATCAAAGCAAATGTAACCAGCTCAATGCACTGAAGTGTCATTTCTGTAGCAAACTGACAGTTGTGTATTGTGGATAGCACAGGGGAGCTGCCTCTGCATGTTGGTATTTCCTGTGCTAAATCACTTTATATGTTTGGAGATAATGTATTGCCTAGCAAGAAACTAGCCTAGCTTGATTCATTTTATGTACTGGAAGGTACAATATTGATAAAATCTGTCCGTTCCAAAAGGATAGGGGCTGATTGTGGTCTGTCAGCTAACTGCAGATTACTTCAGGTTAGTGGAGCAAAGCTCATAGGACACGTGTGATGCTGCAAGGTGCTGGTGAAAGGCAGGAGACTGCTCAGAGGAAAGAGAGCAAGAAAGGCACTCTACTCATTGGCAGGCTACAATGGTAGCCATAAGGCTTAAAGAATTCTAATCTAATTCCTGTTTCTGCACCCTATCTACCTGCTGGGGCTTTGATAACAGCAATAAATCTGTTATTCTAGTGTTTAAGCTTTCTCTAGTTGGGAAGCTTTTTGGAAAAGTTTGTGAACTGGCAATAGAATTATTCAAATGAGTGCAGTTACAGGGCTGAGAAATACTCTGGTTAATTTCTTTTATTAAGGTAGTTTGTTGTATATATTAATGAAATACAATATTAGGTATCTCAAATACTTAATCTACTATATAAATTAGGGCATAAATAAAATTATCACAAAACTCCATCAGATTTAACTGTCATTGGGTAAAGGTGTTACTGGTACACATATTATGCTGCAAACTCATGTGTAAGACATGATGACCAGTGGTGCAAATGAACTCACCTTTTGTCCTCCCATTTCCCTAATGCCCTAATACTGCATGTCTGGTTGTTATTGCTGTGGCAAAAGAAGACCATGAATTTGTGGAAAAAAATCCCAACTATCTTTTGTGAAAGTCTAGAAAGACACTGTATGATGTGATCCAGAAAATTTATCCATTATATGTTTACTAAAAATATTTTTAAATATGATGGTTAAATTAAGAACATAAGAAGCATCTTTTTTTTTCTTCTTTAGCTGGGTTACTAGAGTAATCTGTTTCGCAGAGATGACTTTACCTATTTTTAGTGAAGCTACAGCTCGGTGCTTTTGAAAAATCTAACCATGAGATGTGTCAGGTTTTTTTATATCTTGTACATTTGGCTCAAACGCTCACACTCGTGCTTAATCACTTGGATGAATAAATCCCACAATATGCTCCAGTATTGTGATGTACAGTGCACTCTTAAGGGCAACATCTCTCTATTAGAGATAATGTTATTTTTACTCTTCAGCATGAAGTCTGGGATTTCTTGCAAATGAAAGGCATCTTTAGTAGTAATTTAAATATAGTAAAATTCTGTGATTTCAAGGCACTTGTAAAGGTCAATATGCTACCAACACTGGACTGTGTTTGAAAGTAATGAAAACTAGTGATTTAGTAACACTTAATAAGATACTATATTTGCATCTTTAGACACACACAAAACCCACAGTTATAATTACATAAAGTTCTGTGAATCCTTAAAAAAAAAAAATGGTGATTGTAGACATCTACCCTGTTGGGAGTAAAGCCTCTGAACCAACAGTGTGATATAGTGCAGTGCAAAAGAAGTTTCTTTGCAAAATGGAAACTAGCCTCAGTGATCTCAAATGCATATGGGTAGATGTGAAATTGTCATGTCATGTTAATATTAACTTTAAACTTCTTGAGGAATTCCCTGGGAAATTAATACCTACTGATATTTTTATGCTGCACGATGATGGACATGAGCAGTGAATGATTATGTGGTTTATTTTATTAATCAATATTAATAAAATGCAGAGCTACGCTTCAGAAATCTGTAAGTATGTGAAGAATGTAATTTTTTTTTTCATGAACTATGAAATACTAGTTAGTGTTTTTTTTTTTTTTTTCTTTCTTTTTTCTTGTTCTGATTTCCCAGATTTTGTAACTAGAATTAGTGGAATTTCACTGTCCTCTAACTCATCTTGTGAGCAAATGGTTAATATAAAACATTTCAATACGCATGGGCCTGAAGCTGCATGTGTTGCTCATCAGAAAAATGTGATGAAAAATAAAAAAAATGTAGACATTAATTAAAGCTCTGGGTATAACCAACTAAATATGGAGAAATATAGATAGATAGATACCTTTATTAAATGTCTGCTATGCTTATGCCTGCTTTTGACCTGAGAAACAAATAGTCTTTTTAGAGTGAACATGTTTTATTCAAGTTGTGCTGCTATTTCCTATCTCATCTGAATCCAGGAAACACAGCAGCTTATTTCTGTTTAAATCAGCTAAAATTAACCATAGTTCTACAAGTCACAAATTTACATCATTGCTGCGGCTGTTGATAACTTATGTCAAGTTTTTATTATACCCATGCATGGTTCCTAAATAAGCTGTTTGCTGAAAAGCTTAGCTAACCACTGGGTGACCTTTGTTCATAATTGTGTGTGCATAATAGAAGAAAGTTCCTCTGTTGCTCTTAAAGTCCACATTTACATAATTTCACATTTCTCAGTGAGAGCTCCATCAGCTTAGTGGGTACAAAATCTCCCTTTTCACTTCTTTCAGTTTAAGTATTTCATGGATATCAAAAATAATGGTGTTAGCCATCAATTTCATTCCTATGGATCATCCTAGATAAAAAACATAAATTACATTTTAGGTTTGTAAAGTCTATGTTACATTAAAGTTTTAGGTGATTACCACAGAATATGCACATAAAAGGTAGCCTTAGACCAAGAATCAGACTATTGACTGAAGCTGTGATTTCTGCTCTTTTCCCTCCCCTGACACAAGCCGTTTCTCCCCATCTGTTAGAAAGCTGAATCCTTTCTTCAAGAAATGGAACTAATCATATCCCTTTCAGCTCCACTGTATTTTCCAAAAGGCTATCCATTTTTAGTTTCTCCCAGCTCCTCTCCTCAGAGCTGAATGCTTTCTGGAGTGTAGGAATGTCTTTCTAACTTGTCCAGACACATTATTTTTTGGGTTTTTTTTTTTCCTCCAAGAGTACTTCAGACAGATGTAGAAGTGAATCTGTTGTAGGGAAGACTAAGCAAATATCCAGTGTGTTTTTCACTTTGTTATGCTAAATATGCTTCAGACCTTCCTCAGTTTTTCCAAGCCCTGGATTGTCTTCAAGCTTACCTGCCTATTTTGTTTAAGAGTAAAACTGTTAATGTGATTGAAGCTGTTTCTAAAGTACCTTCATCACCACCAGTTATCACCTGCTGAAATGCATGATATTAACAGCACAGAATGTGCTTTTTGAGTGTGTTCAGGGTCGGGGAAGTTTCTACTTTAGTTTATGCTGACTTCCTCCTACTGCTGAGGTCCCCTTCTACTAAATGCTGAGCTTTGCATATCTGTTTGGATAGGATCAAAGGTAGGAGCCAGGAGAACCAGGGGTTTTTTTCTTATTAAGTAACAGAAGATAAGACACATAAGCAAAATGATATGAAATATTTTTGGTCACTGAATAGGTAGAAAGAAATCAGGGAAAAACAGCTGCTAACCAAGTGAGAGAAAACAGTATCTTTTATTAATTCTGTAGTATTATACCTAATAAGGCAGTTCTTGGAGAGCAACATTTTGAAGTCACCTGTTACCTGTAGATTTCAAATACATTTCTAATGCTGGACAAGTATAATTTTTCTGCCTAGGGCTGGGGAGTGAAATAAAACTGAAGTGATCATTTCAGAGCTCTCATTGTGGAGTCCCATTCTCTAGGTTCTGATTAGAGAAGAGGCTGTGAAAGACTGTATTTCACTTTTGTTGTCTTTATTTTTGCTTCTTACTGATTCAAAACAATAAAGTATTTTTAAAAATGTGTTTTCTTGCATGATTGTCTCTGTTTCATATGTATCAAGAGCCAGAGAGACCTTTTTCACATTATAGGTGCTGGGTTGTACAGTTTAAGTGAGTAATGTTATTTCATCTGCTTGATAAATAGTGTCCTCACATTGTTCTTCCTGCCATTACATTTCTCATGGTTTAGCATGTTCTTAGGGGAAAAGGAGCTAGAAAAGGCTCTCAAGTTTTCTTGTCTGAGACAACTAATAGGATTTTACCTCATTCTTTCTTTTTTCAGTGTGATTTCACTTCAATCTCTAAGTACAGTGTCAGGAATGACATATAATGGGTATGCGTAGAAGCATTTTTAAAATTGGTTTATTGCTACTGCAATTTCAGTAATGTAGTATCCCATGTTAGCATTGGTTAATGTGTGATACTCATTTTACCTGACAAAGTGCTTCAGAGAAAGTCCATCACTGGCACTGTCTGTCTGCTGCGATTGGCAGACTTCAGTATCTGCATTTAAGAGAATTTCCTGAGGGCTGATACAGGATGCTGAGCTGTGTTTCTCAGGGTCTGAGCATGAACTTAAGCTTCAATTCTAAGAACAATGTGTTTCAACTATCTTGTATTTTTGCTAAATTGTATATAAAAATGATAGAACAGGTAATAAAATACGTAATCCCTACACTGTTCTGCTGGCCTGAAAAGAAATTAAAGAGGTCATGTGAGTAGTATTTTTTCTTTTTTTTTTTAGCATTATCACTAAAAGTGATTGTTTTGGATAAAGCAGTGAGAAACAGCAGTTTCTTCCCCTCCCCTTTTCTCTATTTGGCTAAAGGTGAGTTTAAGTATAACATATTCCTAGTAACTTCATGATATAAATACTCTTTGTTCTCTCTTTCATTTGGTTCTGAGAGATGATTTCTGTACCTCTTGCCCCAAAACGAACAGAAAAGATATTTAGAAGAAAATAATCTGCTTGTTTCTTTGCCCTTTCTCACTGAGAAGCAAAATCCTACTGAAATGCCCACATTGATCCAAAAAATAAAACAGTGAACTCTGCCTTTTCCTAACCCAAATATATAGCCCAGTGATGATACCCATTTTCCCTGCAACCTAAAGACACATTTCACATAGTAGCTTTTCAAAAAAAGAACACTCAAAGGGTTTGGTGGGATATACTGTGGTTTGGGCAGGTAATCTTGCATCTCTGGAATTGAATTTAAATTGCTAGTGAGCGTATTTGGTCTTTCTTTTGTCCATAAACTACTGTTTATTTGGTGCTGTGTTCCAAGATTGCATTTTGACAGAGGCATCAGATGGACTGTTTAACTTTTTATCAAGCAGAAGAAAACATGTAGTAATTGCCATATTGGATTGTGCTTGTGGTCTGTCTAATGTACTACCATTTCTCTGATGACCAGACCAGATGCTTGAGATGAGGATGGTAGACCCCATAGGAATTAGAGGCTTCTATGAAAATTTCATTCTAATCCCTTCTAATGAGAAATTGAGCTAAAACTGAAGCAGGAGCTTTTATCCTTTCCAGCAATCTTCTTAGGTTGGTGACTCTAACTCCTCTGAATATCCTTATCTGTGTCCAGATTTGATTTGCCTTTGGATACCAGAGTTTGGGTTTATTTTTTTTTAAACTTGTGGCAGTGAACCGCATGAATGGTGATAAAATCAGTGTAAATTCTTCTAGTGGAATTGAATGTCTCCTTTCCTCTTGAATCAGTCTTCTCGAATGTGTTGCACACCACATTGTGGTTCACAGAGTAAATAACAATGTAGAAGGCAGCTACTATCTCCACGTTTTCTCTCTGAGGATAGTCTAACTATGGTGATAGCCCAACTATTGTTTGTACGTACAGTCTGAGAGGCTCAGCACCTCCCCCACACCCATCTTCTCAAAATCCTGTTTGAGTATTTCAAATTGGGCACCCCAAATCACTGATTTGCAAACTTCTCTTGATTCTGTGACTTCTCTAGTGAGCATTGGTTTAATCAGGATATAATTTTATTTTAGACTTGGATGTCATATTACAGCTAGAACAGCTATTTTCACTACTTGTTTGGAGCAGGCATGGATTGATGAATGGACCATGTCTTTAGATTGCTTCAAAGTCTATGGCATGTGATTAGGTGTTGTCATTCCCTGGTGAAATCTTAGATGTAGTTGTCAGTAAGGAAGATATTTTATAAAGCAAGCTTGTGTGCTGTCTCTAACCCATCTTTCTTTGGAGTGGATAATCTGCTTTTGCATATCTGTGACATATCCAGGTGTGTCATGTAAAACAGACTTGGACTGAAGTGATTCTTCTCCTTGGTGAGCAGAAGTAGTCTGATTTCAGTTATATCTGTGTAAGTCTCAATTTTCCTCCTCTGTTCTCAAAGATATTACTTAGTATAATTCTGGATGTAGTTGGGACTGTAACTGGAGCGGTTGGCTGTGTAATGTTAGAGCATCTGGTGGGTTGGGTCTTGCTGGAGTCTGCTCCCTCCCCTGGGACTGGAAATGCCCTCATGTACCTCGAGAAGTCAGATGCCAGAAAATATCTCTATTTGCAAGGACCATTTGACTGGGATAGGGCTCTGACTGACACCAGTATCAGTTGCATGTGCATGCTAGTTGGGAACCTAATGAGCGGAAGATAGTGACTTCAGAGGATTGGAGGGAGTTCATTCAAGAGACTGCAAATCTCTGCCAAAGAGATTGTCTCTAAAGAAAGAGATCTGTAAATTCCTTAATTACAGTAATCATCTCTTGAGTTTATCTAGAGCTCTACACAAAGAAAACTTGACCATGATTATTGAAAATGTAAATGCTATTGGTCACCTACCATTTCCAGTTTCTGGATTACATTTTATTTTTTGTTAAACCCGGGCTGTCTCTGTACATAATTAAAGAGCACATTCTTTATCCAGCAATTAAATGGAATACATTGTATAAAGTATTAAAATGGACTGAATTTATTAATTTCAAGACCAGGGTATATCTTGGTACCATTGAAAACCAAGCTTATTAGGATGAACCTTTTTGATTATTTCAGCACTGAAATGGTACTTACAATGAAGTCTTGCTGCATGAAATCCTACAACATTTCTAGCCTCTTGTGGAAGTATTTCGCTGATTTCCACCCCTATCCCTCCTTATTTTCCCCATTTCTGAATTCTTTCCTATTGGTTAGAGTGTCATTGTTTAAGTATATTTTTCTTCAGAGTCATGGCACTTTATGAAACCTAGAACTCTTACACAAGATACTTCATGGATATGGCTTTAAAAAAGGTCTCAGTGGTTGCAAGGAAAATACAGTGAATGACCACAGTAAACACTGATGTAAAATTTGCACTTGCGTTGGACTCAAAGTTGTGGGTTTTTTTGTTTGTTGGTTGTTTTTTTTTTTTTTTTTGGTAAGGTTTTGGTACAGGAGAGCTTTAGAAAGGGATTTGGAGGGGGAAATTGAGGAGCTTTGAGAATGATTGATTGAACATAACTTTCATATAACAGAACACTTCTGTGTCCCCAGTAGCATGTCAGAAGAGTAATGTAGGTAAACAGTGTGGAGGAATAAGTCTGGAAAACTAATTTTTTTTTTTCCCTATTTGCTTGCTTCAAAAATGCACTTCTATGTAGTCATTTTTTCTGCACTGGAAATTCATTTGCAGCTGAGTCTTAGCAACAGTATTGTAGAAAACTGACTTAGAGTACTAGTGTAAGGTTATGTAAACATATATTTAAAATGGGGGAAAAAATCAAAAAGATAACCCCCAGAAAACTTCCCAATGATTTTCTGCCTTTTCTATTTTGAATAAGGAAGAGCAAAGATACTGTGAACACTTTGCAGGAACTTAACTGCCCCAGCACATTTTAAGACGACTTTTTATACTACAGCATTTGAAAACATAAAGGTTAAATAATAGAGAGTGTTTAAGCTACCCCAGAAATGTCTGCATGTCTTGTTTAAACAAAAATATATCCTGGTTAAATTTAAAGTTGTTTGAGAAGAAGATTAGTTAAGGCAAGCTCTGCTTGGACATCCCATTCATAATTTTCCAGCAGTTAAATTTAACTCAATTGATTTAACCTGTACTAAAATGAGCGTGTTAAAGCTGGAAGAGACTTGGCACTAATTTTGGGAGCAACCAAAATTGTTATGGTGCCTGAGTAACCAGTGCTGTTTTCTCTGTAGATCCTGTTGAAGAGATGGATATTTGTGTTGGTCACAGAGCTAGGAGACTAAACTTTCCTAGGTTTTGGTGGTTGCCCTAAAGAAAGGTTTGTTATCTTCAATGGGAATTTTCATGCTTATATAAAGCTTTAGTATTTGTAACCTTTGCAATTATATACTATTAAAAAAAAAAAAGAAAGAAAAAAGATATTTAATCTGTTTTCCAGCCTGTATTTTTCCAATCACTGTAAGACATCGAAGATTACATCTGTGTTCAAATGTTTTATTTTTGTACCTTAAGAAATTACTGCATCTACCAGAGGACTTATTTTACTGAAATAATGCTCTGTTCTTAGACAAAATATTTTGCTGGGTTTGGATCTAAACTTCTGGGAAAGCCTTAGGATCTAACGTATTTTTCTCATCTTATAAAATAATCGCATGCTCCAAAATTGAGAGATATACCTTTTCTGTATTTTTCTAATATTTTGGGTTCATGCTCACTTTCTAGTTACACTGGTTATTTTTCCACCCCATTGCAAAAAAATTTGGAAAAGTACCTTAAAATAAATAGTGATGGCACTCCAGGTCTTCCCTTAAAGGTTGAATTACTTTGCGACTGCTTGGTCTCTGCACAGAAGGAGAGCAAGCTTTCACCAAACTCCAGCTGTTATCCCTTGGGCTAGGGCAGGTGGTGTGGTGCACATCTTGACACAGCATGGTTGCGGATGGAGGTGGGACAAAAAAATTGGGAGGGCAGGAAACAAGCTGTGGAAAAGAAGATCAAGAGTGAGGAAGCCAAAAGCACACTTAACTTGTTCTTGACCAAGTCTTGAAGTCCCAAAGTGGATTCTACTTGTGTCAGGATACAAACAGGCCGATATAATCATTGGCCAGCATAAAAGAGGGGTGAGGCTGTCCCTACCTCCCACCTCAGTGGTGAAGGTCAAGGGCCTTTTGCAGATAATAAAAATCTTTACTGATTTGCTACCAAACCACTTCTACACAGAATCCTTCAAGGTCCCCTTGTTTTCTAAATCTTCTGCATGGATTTGCCAGTGTCACAGCCAGGACTAAATTATCAGGGGACATAAACTGACAGGGTGGGAGATCTTCCCAGTCAGGTTAATGATTTCCTAGATTATTGGTTTGAATCTTGTTTTAACATTACTTGCTTTTCATGGTAGACATGCTATTCCTCTCCTTCTATAAGCCTCTAATGCTATTGGACTTTTGTTACAGACGAGTAAACTTCAGAGTAGGGATGGACTTGAGTAGACCAGAGAACATTTGGAGCATATCATGCATCACACCCTCTCTGATATGTTGTTTAGGGTGTAAAATTTAAACTTGATCTAAATCACTGTGACTGCGTGGCTCTGCGTGCTTGACTATGCAGCCACGGGTGTATGGATTTCCTGTTTTCAGTAAGGCATGCAGCATACACACATTTTTGAGAAATGCATTTTAATTTTTTTTTTAGTAAATCAGCTGCGGTATCTGTGGAACACCAAGAGCCATACCATGTAATTCTAGAAATCTGCAGGAGTCTCCAGACATTTCAAAATGCCAATAGTCTCCAGCATTTGCAACCCTGCTTGAGTCAGAAACAATAGATGAGCTGTGCTTGCAACTTTGCCCATTTCTTTTTTTTTTTTCTTGCTGGTGGGATACTGTAGATTTTAGTAGTAATGACTTTCATATGAAATAACATTTAAGTAATTATCAGAAATTATTTGCAGAAACTGTCTAAAGCTGTAAAGTTAAACCAACAAATGCATTTCGATAAAAACCACTTGTGTTCTATCAAAGGAATTGTCTTTTTCACAGCATACTTGCAGATGACAATTCCTGAATATACAGAAAAATGACTATTGAAAAAGCTGAGGGCAATCCCTTCTGTGAAGGCTAGTTATAACATAAGATGTGAGGAATGGATATTTTCTGCATGGGGCTTCAGAGAGAATACTTAAACATTTACGTGACTTTCTGGGACACCTGGCACAGGTTTTTGCTTGTGAGCAAGAGGCATCGACTAAGAATGCTTATAAAGGCCAGAAAAACCCAAACCCACCTTTTATTCACTCAAGATCATTCACATCAAAGGAACCCATCATTTCTTTCATGCAAATGCTGTGGGGATTGCTTCACCCAGGACTGGAAAGCAGCCAGGCTGCATAGCATGACAGCTACTCAGCAGTCCACAGCAAAGCTATACACCACGAAAGAGCAGGAATGGATTCCTGGTTTTAAATCTGATACACATTTGCAGCAAATGTTCGGAAAGCACTTTATTTCTGTGTTTTGACTAGATCTTCTCTAATGTGCCGTTTCATGAGCCTTATAATATAGCCTCAAATCTTCACTTTTTTTTAGATGTCTACATAATTAAATGGTCTTACAGAACTGTATGCCTACTCCATCTCTTAATAGCTGTAAAATGGCATCCTTACCTTTGCAACCAGTATTGGTGATTTGTCTATGTTTATTTACTAGACATTAAGTTGTATCCAAAAGAAACTAAGGTTTTTCTTGGTTTTGGTGTTTTCTCACAACTTCTCTAGAAGCTCTCAAAATTTTTTTCTGTCATGTGTGACTTCTCAGACCTGCACATTGAGGAAAATTACTGAATTCTTCCAACCTGACATCTTTCTCTTAATGCAGCCTGCTTAATTTTCAAACACTTAAAATCAAACCTTGCAACTTGTTGTTAATTTTAAAATAACCTCTCTTAGAATTAAAAATTCTACCATTGGAAGTATTCTCCATTTTTCCTCAAGCATTTTCCAGCTGGCTTAAGGCAATGGATGTTCTGGCTTTCCAAACAGAATAATTTCAATTCCTATGGGGTCTGTATCCCACCATGCACCACATGCAGACATAGAAGCATTAAGTGTTCTCCATAGAGGATCTTTCCACTGAGCATTAGTGAGCAAATCTGAAATTAGCAAGCGGGGGTAGCTACACCATTTATATTTTATATAAGAAAAAGTGAGCAGGATCTAAGGAATTAACTGAAATTAGAATGCATGCAGTCTCATTTTTTCCTATCAGGAAGAAAACTCTTAGATGAGGAAAATTATTTAATCACATACTTTCCTCCAGAACCTGAAATTATATCATCTCGGTTTATTTTTAGACTTCCATTTTTAAATATCAAATATGATCCCTGCTACAGAGTTGCACTGATGTGTATTTAAAACTTGTCTGCAACAAATAAAATAACCAACAACTTCCTGCAGGACAAAGATGCAAAGACTTCTTTCCAAAAAAATGTCAAAATGCATGTGACATCCCCCTCATTGTGAGGTGTCTGCTTGCTTATTGCCTTTTGAATATAAGAGTATTTACAGAACACACAGGGAATAACGCACCTTGTTCTTTAGAGCTTTTACAGACTATAAATGTAGTAGAAGTTTGTTTTGAGAGGGTGCTGGGGTAATGCTCTCTTTAGAAATGCTGCTTTTGGATTACAGTGAAATCAGGTGGTCAAGATTTCCTTTTTGAGTTGTATGCAAAGAAACATGCATGCCAGCATAATCTTAATGTGTTGAATATGTACTTGTCATAGCAAAGAGTTTCACTAATTGGATATACAGGATATCCAATTGGATATGGCATCTACTGTCTATCACTTCATGAGGCATTTGGATTTACCAGAACTGTACTTACTTATGCTCTGTACATGTAAAAATAACTTTTAAAAAGTGTCTCAATGATTTTGAAATACAGGTGTATTAAGGCAAGTCTGCACCTTGTGTTTGCAATCACTTTTTTCCAAAAATGTACTTTAACATGAAAGCCTTTGGTTTTGGACATGAAATTTTTACAGCAGATAGATGTAGAATTATAGGGCAACAGGCTGAAAAGGTAACAGAAGGGATCAGTTCTTCAAGGCAGCACCCGACTTAGTTGTGGGGTTCTGTGTCATGGGACTATGCAAAGGATGCTCTGAGAGAGATTTGATGCATCAATAAAAGTTAGAGACATGGGTAACTACTGGATGCAGTGGCTAGAATGAAAAGTGTTGCGTGCTTCTGGAAATGTTGAAGGCACTGGGACATATGGGGCAAAAGTTGCTCTCTTCAACCTTTTTTTAAATTACATCTTTTTTACTTGGTCATGCACTGTACTGTTAGCCTTGTTATGCCTTTATTCGATTTGGTCTAGCTGCTCTTGGTTTCTCAGGTTTGTGTTGGTATGCTTATAACTGGCTTGGATAAAAGACTAGTGCTAGCTCCACAGATGGCTGAAGCCACAAAGATCAGGCTTTTTGCTTCTCTTTTGTTGTCTTTATAACAAGAGATTGTAAGACATATGGTATATTTGCAGGCCTCAGGTAAACTTAAATCTTAACCGATGATATGTTAGAGTAACACCCTGAAAATAAGGAAAAAAACCACACAAAAAGCAGAAGAGGACCAAAATACTTAATAGATGTCCAAAATATGTATTTAGAACTGTAAAGGACCCTAAATCTTGGTAGGTTTATGCACAGCTCTGTTCTTGATTTGCTTATGAACGATGATCATGATGCTGCTTTTTCAGTGATGGGTGTTGTATTATCTGATCCCAAAGTGATTAAATTGAGCATGTGACCAGCTAAAGATGGTGATCAATTGTTTAGCTGAAACTCTTGTTTTGTTTGAAACACATTATTTTTTGTGGAGCAATTTCTTCAGTGCTGTATTTGCTTAAAAGACTAGAAAAGGAGAAAAAAATGTTTAAGCTTGGATGTTTAGCCTTTTGCTTATTTCTTGAGAGCACAGTTGTTAGAGGCTTCTATTCTGCAAAAAAGGATGGCAGAACAAAGTTAGTTTTTGCAGCCTGTCAGAGGAAGAATGGATCTGCTAGAGATACACTTGGCATCTCTACTCAAACCTTGCAAGGGTGAAAAAGGATCTGGAGAATACTGATTTGCAGACACTTATGAGCTGTTCTCAAGGTTGCTGCAGCACTGTGGTTCATGGATACCAGAAGGAAATTCCTCCCATGCCAGCAATGGAAACACACCAGGTATTCCTACTTGGCTCTGTCTCATGGCTTATGTTGTTCTCACTAGAATTGGTTACTTTGCTGGATTTTGGAAGGAAGAATAATACTGATACCAGCTACGAGGGAATTTTTTAACAGTGCGCTTCCATCTTTAATGTTGGCTGTCTGTGATAGCCTCTTTTAGTCCAACTAAATCAGTCAGATTTCTACAAAAACGAATTGTGTGTTGCATTCATTTCCTCTCCCCTCCCTGCCACCACTGCATGTATAATGTCTGAAAACAAAATGTTTTAGAAAGTATTGAACTAGTATGTGAGGTGTTTTTTTCCCCAAGGTGTTTTTCTTGATTTTCTTCTCCCCTACTTTCTTTTGACTCTGTCTTCTACATCTTTGACAGGGAGCTCATCGGGTTGCATCCCTTATAGACAATTTTGGTCGTGTGCAGTTCAAGGCTGTTGAACTTGCACTGCTTGTGCAGCTCAGGATGCATTTCCTTGTAGGAAACATTCTGTTGCAAATGGCTTCTCAGGAGAGGCTTCTTACTCTAGTTTCCCAGAAGTTCTTTTTCTCATAAAAGCTGATTTAGAGGGTTGATATGTTTAATTGTTTTGCCATTATGAATTTTAAGATAAGTAAAAGCATTGCCTTTGAAAAACTAATAACACACTTCTTATGTACAGCTGTTTAGTACATCAAAATGCCTTATAGAGATACAGATAATGAAAGAATATTATGCTCTAGGCAGACACTGCTAACTGAGCATTGCTATCTACAAGCACTGTTGGACTTTACAGGCCACCTCTATCAGCCTGTGTCCATAGCCTGTAGGTTTAGAGAGCTGGACTGTGTTCAGAGGACCAATGGTTGTTACAGATTTGTGTATTTTTAGCACTCTGTGTCATCCTAATTGATGGACATAGATTGGCATTATATATTAAGCTTGATTCCTGGGATATATTTGGCTTATTTAACAATGCTATCTTTAGAATATCATCAGCATGCTAATCCTCATTAGTTATATGAATGGCATATCTTGGTGTCATTTAACTAGATGAATTGGTTCTGCTGGCCTATGCTGCTCTACTGGATTTTTTTTAAGCTCATGTAGTAGCCATTTAAAGAATAATAAAGCTAAGAAGTTTTCTTTGTATTTTCTTATTTTCTTGCTTTTAAACCTGTGTTGTTATGAAAAGGGTGAAGTTTTGATGGCTCTTTTTGTCACAACTTTCAATCTGTTAGTGTACCACCTCTGTATTTTTCTCTCATCATACCTCTGTGACTTCGGTAGTGACTGAATGTTATGTAACTATGGGATTAACTTGATGTGTTTGGCTATAAGGAAAAGAAGGAAATATAATTTCTGCTGCTTATCAAAGTTATCATTACAATTTGTAATATAGCTTGGCTAAAATAAGTCAGAGAAATATCTTATTCTACTGGTGGTTGAACCCATCAGGGACTTAAGGATGGACATTGTGGCCTAGATGACAGCCATGTTTGAGACTTTGTGATGTCTCTGAGTCTGCAGATAGGCAGAATTATAAGTAACAATATAAATATGAAATATACCCTGCCTGCTTTTTCAGCAGCTGTACCTTGAGCTCATACCACAGTCTTCTGTTTGCTTGCTAGTAATTTTCTAATAACTTGTCAAGCTCAGCTCATGCTCTCACTGTTCAGCTGATGTTTGGGTGAATTTTCTACAGGTGCCCCTAGATTTTTCTGATTCATTATAATGAATGTAAAGCTCATCTTGAAGTAGGCATCTTATCTTGTCACTTTGCTACTTAGTGTGTTCTGGGCTATTTACTTATATGATATGCATAACATTTTATATAAAATCTTGTAGGATTCCATAGTAATGGAACTGGATAAAAGCTGCCTAGTAAACTACTTTCCCTGATGTTCTTGAAAAAAAGAAAGAAAGATGTTCCAGACTGTGAGGTGTGGCTTCTTCAGAGCATCGTGTAAGAGGTGTTACAATCAGGGGCACGAGTGGCATATAGTTATATGAGCAATTTACCTGCAGATGTGTGAGCAGGTTAATCTGCCACTGATAAATTTTTCTGGGTTTGTTTTTGCTTTTTTTTGTTTGTTTCAATTTACCTGTGCTCTTTTAGCTACATCCTTCAGTCTAAATCACTTCAGTGTGGCACTGCTGTTCTCTTTGAGGTAAATTGCAAACACAGGTGAATCTGGGATTTAATAGTAAGATCGTGGAATACCAAGATATTGAAGGCAGGACTGTGCTGGCTGTGCCTTCACATGGGAGAGCAATGTAGATTAGCAACATGATGGGTTCATGGTGGTATTGACCTTAAGGACTTTTTTCCTTTTTAAGTCCGCAAAAAGGCAAATGTGAAATTAGTAAATCTAAAAAATTGTTATAGGAAAGTGGATGAAAGTGTGAGTATGGTGATACTTATGTGGTATTATTATCCCAGGACACTCTAACACCTGTTTTTAAAGAAAGTGTAAGGCACGACATGCCTTTTTTTAAATGACATTTGGATTACTTTCTTCAGTAATCAAATGGAAAGGTAAGATGTGACACTGAAATACCATGGTGATGCTAAATACTGACCAAAAATGTGACTTAGCAACCTGTGTGGTCAGTAGAAACTCCGGGTGATATAATCTAATCTACTTGTTAGTGCAACCAAGAAAATGTTTGAGAAATTAATTTGAAAAATAAGTGGAAAAGACATTTAAGGATGTTGTAGAGTAATTTAGGTTGAGAAAGATCTCTGAAGGTCACCTGGTCCAATCCTACTCTGAAGCAGAACCAGCTGTGGTTCTTGAAGTGTTTCTCATTGTTGTGCTTATAGTAAGATGCCACATAAGAGAGAAACAATGGTTTTAATTTTAGTCATTCCAGAATAACTGGTAGAAATGGACCTAGTAAATATAAAGGCTATTCATTTGGGCAATGCCTAAATTTAATCTGATAGCTAACACTATGGTACCCCAAAGACTGCAAAAGTAGAATAAATAAAGTGCCACGGTTCCACATAATTTCTGTATTTCAATGTAACCTTTTAACATTGTATTTTTAATTTTTTAAAATGAAATAGCATTTAAACCACCTACTGAGGCCAGAGCCAATGGAATGTTTTGAAAGGGAAGAATATGTTTTGGCAATTCTGCTTGATACATGTCAGAATATTTAGAGTCTGATCCAGGTTAGAATTGAAACCATATCCCCCTACTACCATGAAGTTATACATTGTTAAGGCTGCTTCCAAAAGCAAAATGTCTCTATCTGGTTTTGCTCTCTGTCCTGAGTGCTTAAACAAGATGAGTGAGTTTTATGTGTGAAAAATAATTTAGGTGTCTTGTTATTTATGTGTAAAAAATAAGTTAAGTTCCTTCCAAATACAAGTTAATCACACAGATAACTTTGCTTCATGCAGTTTTTTGGGGGCATCCTGGGAGAAAAGGGGTTGGGAAGAGAGGAGTAACTGTGCTGTTAAAATGCTTGACGTCAGCAACAGCAGCTCAAAATGCTAATGAAAGGACATTAGTTTTTATGTCACTTGAAGAAATTAAAGTATATTTGACCTTTTGATCATCAAATAAATGAATAAATATGCATCCTACCTCTGGGGAGGTGTGTTTACATAATGAAAGGTTTCTAGGGCTGAACATCACAACAGGCTTGCTCAATGTCTCTCTGGAGCAGATCACCTTGTCCTCGGTGATGATTTTATGGTTTTTTCTCCATTACAGAGGCTATGTGCTAGCTTTTGAAATAAAATGTGGGACACTGCCACATCTGTTGTTGTTGCCAAGTACTTACACTGACCTGTTTCCATCAGTTACTCAGAACACATTTTCAATCTGGCTGCGTACAGTGCAGATGTGAAACAGTTGGATATTCTTAAATATGGTGTGGGTTTTTTTGTTGTTGTTTTTTTGAAACACTGCTGTGAGGCTCACACAGCCCCTGACACAGACGATGAGGAATGAGATGTGCTGGCAGTTGAAAGTGAGAGCCGATTGCATTGTGAGAGGGAGACATCTTGAGTATGAGCTCCAAGGTACTGCTGTAGCCCTAAAGAGTCCTGAAGATAATCAGTGAGACAAGGACTGGATAAAAGCCAAGGCAAGATATTCAACTGAAAAAATGATTTCCCACCATTTAATGGTTTTATTATCAAAAGGAGTTTTAATTTGTCTTCCTGTTCTCACACATCCCTTGTGTATGATGAAACAGAAATAGTTTTGGGGAGAGAAGTAGAAAAAGCTTGTGTGGTGAAGTGGTTTTGGTGTTATGAAAGAAGGTCTCTTTACTTGGTTGGCAGTCCTGCCTTTTTAAAACATGCTAAACCCATGGAGACACATTCCCCTGCAAGATGTAGGACAGACATCCCCTCCCTGAAGTAATGAAGGTTCAAAAGGCTAGAAATTTTTTAAACAATGGATGTTAAAACAAATTTTATTGTTCACCATGGAGCCTGACACAACCAAGTGTGTGGTGCTGTGTCATTGACTGGCACAGCTACAGTGTGAATTTACGGTTGGTATAAATTTAGCAGAGAGGGGAAGAATTATTTTCTCTGTTTTCCTATGAGCAGTCAAAGAGGCCCAAAAAAATGTGATGTTTGCAAGGTCCCAGGAAGTCTCTGCTATAGACAAAAGTTGAATGTAGGTTTCCCAAATCCTGATCCAGTGCTTAAGTGATCTAAAAATTGGATATTCATACAAATCACATTGACTGAATTTTCCTAACCTAGTAATGGTCCTTTCAGAGGTCCTGTAGGCTGTGTAGCAAGAGGTTTCTTTCCTTTTGGGGTTGCTTTGCAAAAAAAAGTCTATGATACTGCAATTCATGCTTTACTTTTTATGATATTGCATAAGCTGAGGGTACTACCTCGGTGATTATGGAATGAAAGTAGTGCTTCTTAGCTTTACAACACCAGCTCTTCTTCATTATGGAGACCTTCAGCCTCCAACCTCAAAGACAGTCCTGTTGGGACAATGGATTAGTTTACAGCTGCTGATGTCTAAATAAAAAATCAGATGCCACAATAGAGCTGGACTGAGAGAATATTGCATATTTCTCTTTAGTCTTTTAATATTTTCAGGGGTCTTTGTTAGCAAGCCTATTGTGAGTATTCCACTGGTAATATCCATCATCTGAGCTACCCTCTTCCTGATTCTATGGCTTACTCCAAAATAGTCTCTTGAGTATGAAGCTCTCTTCTTAATAAGTACCATCTTTCAAGCTGATGTTGATTGGCATTAGGCCATGTTTTCCTCTCCTGGGCATGTTTCAGTCTCCAATATTTTGTTTTCATTGGGTTTTACTGCTTTAGCTTTTTCTCACTTTTAAGTTCTCCAATAATTTAAGCTCTCCTGTGATTCTGCCAGCCTTTTTGTACTTAAAACCAAGCTCAGTCACTTGGCAGATTTTCCCAAATGCTCAGGTTCTGAAAATATCCCCTGACTCTGAAGCAAAATATGTCGAGGGGCGACTTTTTCAAGTCACGTTTTATGTTTGATCCCTTAGAGCCACTTTCTGTTACAAGTCAGAATTGCTTCAGGTTGGCTGTTCAAAGAGCTCTGCCTAAGCATTGACTTCCCTTGGAGTGGAGTGAGAATAGGAATGAATGAAATGTTATGGAAATTTACTTAGCTCCTTTATTCAGTGGGAAAGAGCAGCTGCTGATATTCTGCAGGAGATCACAGAATCACGGAATGGTTTGGGTTTGAAGGTACCTTAAAATCATGTAGTTCCAGCCCCCCACTATGGACAGGGTGGTTTATCTTCTGATAGACCAGGTTGCTCAGAGCTCCATCCAACATGGTATTGAACACTTCCAGGGATATCATTCACAACTTCTCTGGGAAACCTGTTCCAGTGCCTCACCATCCTCACAGTTAAGAATTTCTTCCTCATATCTAATCTAAACTTACTCTCAGTTTGAATTGATTCCCCCTTGTCCTGTGGCTGCACACCCTTGTAAAATCTTTCTTATAGGTACTGGAAGGCCACAATTAGCTCGTTGCAAAGCCCTTCTTTTCCAGGCTGAACAAACCCAGTGCTCTGTCTTCCCTCATAGGAGAGGTGCTCCGTTCCCCTGATCAACTTGGTGGCCTCCTCTGGACTTGCTCAACAGGTCCATGCCCTTCCTGTGCTGGGAACTGCAGAGCTGGATGCAGCACTGCAGGGGGAGGTCTCACCAGAGTGGAGCAGAGGGGCATGATTACCTCCCTTGACCTGTTGAACACATTTGACTTTCTGACCTGCAAGTTCACATTGCTGGCCATGACCAGCCTCTCCTCCACCAGCACCCCCAAGTTGGCAGGACTGCTCTCAATCCATTCCTCCCCCAGCCCGTGCTGAAATGCAATTTAGTCCATAGGTACACAAAGCCAGTAGTGCTCTCCTTTATGTACATGCGTAGTGAGGATGATTACAGTGACTAGAAAAAATTCTTATTTACATCTGTTTCAGTATAGTGGAGTAGGTTGCAATTAATTAGGAAGTTTCTGGTGTGGTAAAAATCATCATATAGGAGGAATGCAAACACACAATTTTCAAAGAGGAATTGAATTCCATATGTGTTATACCCTCTCCCAGCTAGGAATTAATTGCAACTTTAAAAGAAGATTTGATTATGTCTGTTTAAAAAAAAAAAAAAAATCAGCAAGGAGCACCAACTCCCTCCTCTCTCTGCCATGCCTAGCCACATTTTCAATACTGAGGATATTTAAATGATTCTAATTTAAACTTTTCTTTCATTACTTTGCTTGAGTTGAGAGACTGCTTTGATCAACCTTTGAGTTATATAATTTATTAGAGTTAAGGGAAGAGGATAACCCTCAGATGTCTTCTGTGGTAAAGCACTGATGCTGAAAATGTTAAATGTTTGCAGACTGAGAGCATACATGGCTGGAAAGGCCAAAAAAGAATAAACAAAATGTGACATGTTTTATTTTCTTATTTATTCCTTAGTAAGAATACAAAACAAAAGTAAAAATTAATCATATCTTATTCAAAATATGGGCATGAGTTGTCTGGAATGCACCTCTTTGTGGTGGTATCCTCCCATACCATAAATGATGTCAAGGCATATGCAGTTAGCTTTAAGGTTGTCAGTACAGCAATTTCATTAAATCCTTCTAGCTTCTTAATATATACATTGTAAATCCCATGAAGGACACTTGTATATCCTTATTGACACACGTCGGAGACTGCTGTTCTGCTGCATTCTGTAGATCAGTGGCTCTGGTTGTACTTTCCATAGGTTGATACTTGCTGCTTTCCTAAGGTGTTTCATTCAATTCACTCAATTTTGCTGCTTTCAAGTGTGGTATAAATCCGAGCACCTAAATCCATAATTCTTTGGCTGCTGGTGCTGACAGGATAATTAGGAACAAGAGCGTTCAGATTTGCATTTCTAATTCATTGTGGGGGCACAAATTAAATCAGTTGAAAAAGTCGTGTGCAGACGATGTATTGGCTGACAGGGTGAGTTAGAGTGAGGGAAAGGAGCACTATGCAACAGGATAGTATGGGTCTGGGTGAAACCCTCTCTCTGAGCTGCAGAAGTAACTCTTGTGGTATAGCTGTCTTTTGAATAGCATGACCTTCCCACTAAAGTCTAGTGAATGGATAAGAACAGCTGGCTGCCTCTCAGGTGCTGCTGAGCATCAGTCAAGCTTACTGAAATGACACACCCTATGAAACATTATGTTAGAGCCTGGTTGTTTTACAGAGAAAATTAATATGCAAAACTGGAAAATGGAAATGCTGAGGCTGCTCTGTGAATAGCATATTTTAATGCACAGTGCTTGAAATTCGGTGCTAGCTTGTGCAAATATCAGCCCTGAAAGATGCTGATGGACTTGCAGGTGAGATGTTTATTGCTCATCTTGCTCATCATCCTCATTTTTTGCTTGGGTGGGGGAACACATCACGACAGAGTTACTACCAAGAGTTACAGCAATAGTTTATGCTGCTATTGTCTTCTGGGACTGAAGCTACTGGGATGGCAGGCTTCTTAATCATTCCTGTATCAGAACTTTGCATGTAGTTAGTGAATTCTTCGGTCTACTGATTTAGTGTTCATTTGCACCAGTTAGCGATCAACAGTAATTTAATTCTGTTCTTTACTAGGTTACCTGGCAGGTGCTGGGGTCCCTTCTCTTTGTAAGTCTTAACAGTGGTTTAAACAGAACAATTTAGGTATACTTAGTTTTGTCTCAGTGCTGAGTGTTTGCTAAGGTGATTTAATGCACTCCTGATCGTATGCTTCTGTGTACAGTAGCTTCAAAAGCTGGATCCAGGTTAGGTTCCTAATAGCGTTTCAAATTTCTCTTTGAACCACGTACAAGCAGAGGATAGCTGCAGGATGGTGTAACTGTGCTAACATCATCTTCGTTTCCAGAGGGAGAAGATGTAAAACATGTGGCAGTGCTATTTACACAATAAAGAGCTGCATAAAAAGAGTAAAGTGATGTTTGAGTGGAAAGTGGAAAATGGTAATATGTCATCTGCCAGTTGCAAGGGAGAAGAAAGTATAACAAAATGTGGATTAGTCTTAGGCATAAGTATGACTAAATGGAATATCTGTTTTGGAGTCTTATGGGACATGCAACCAGAACTGCAAGCACAAGATGCAGAGGACTAGGGGCCAAGAGAGATTATGATCTGATCTGATCTAACTGCCTGTATTCATCAGGACAGAAAACCCGATAGAAACAATTCACAGGCATTGATCCCAACTGCTTGTTTTTGGTTGAAGCACATCTTCCCGAAAAGAGTCTTGATTTGAAATTTTTAATTTCTATTTTAGTTGGTTAGTCATCTTCACTATTCAGAAACCAGAGCGATACTATTTTATTTTATCTGCATTTGCTGGCTTTACTTGCAACCTACTATTTTTAGCTTTTAGCATTGGTTCAAAGAAGTCCTTTAGGATTTAGTACTTTTTGTGAGAAGATAGCAGCATAGTCTGATTTAATAAATTAAATAGACATAACCTTTAAAGTCTGAGCATTTTCTCTAATCTTTAAAAGTTTTTTTTTTATTTCCTGCATGCACTTAAACTTCCAACAAATTTTAAAAATAATCTGCATACCAGATCTTTGTGCAGTATTTTTAATCCTTTGGTTTCAACCAGAAAAACCTACATTTTCCCCCTACTTTCTTTCTGAATCCACCAATCCTTTTTGAATTGGCAAAGTAGTTGTCTTCATAAACAATTAAACTCATTTGTAAATTATGTCTCTGGGATTTTCAATTTTCAGTTGTAATTTCTGCCCAGATCTTTCCTTTCTATTAGGTTATTTTACAGTTTCCTCAGTTCCAGGGAACTGGCCATTCTGAAGCTTGGTGACAGGACTGTGCTTTGCTTAATTCTTCCTCCATATTTTACTTTCTCAACTGACCCCTACTGCATTTTCTTTGCATGTGTGCCTTGCAACCTTAACATTCTTCAACCAGTTTCCAACAGATAATCCATGAGAAATGGGATTTTCCATTCATATAATCTCATCAACAGGACCATGATGTGAGGATCCATGCTACCAAAATCTTCAGCTTCACCAGCTGTACTATTCACCTCATTGCAGGTGAGGGGGATGTATTTCTTAGATGGGAATTTGGCTTGGTTTTTCCTCTTCAACTCTTTCATAGTCTGTGAAGTTCTTTAACGTGTCATTCTATCATGGAGTCTTCCATTTGATGACATGCAATGGAAAAAATGTCATCATTAGTAGACATATACAAGATAAACAAAGGCTCAACAGGATTATGATTTGAAGCAAAACTTTTTCCTGTCCTGCCTTGTTTTTTTTCCTCTGTTATCAAAATAATTTGGGTTTTGTTCCAGTTTAGGATAGTTGTTTACTGCTTTTGGTAAGAACTTTGATACAGATTGTGGAAAACACTGTTTCATCAAATTTTTTCTGGAATTTGTTTTAAACCTTATGGGGTGTGATTTAATAACTTTCTGAAATTAGTTGTCAGTACTAACTCTATATCCACCTGTATATATCCAGCTACCTTATTCTATTTGAATAATTCCTGCAGCCTATAATTCCTTGGTCTACTGGTATACTGCATGATGGTGTTTCAGTTGAGTGATTTTTGAATTTTCCAGTTGCTCACAAATTTGAATAAGCCTCTTGGTTTTGAATTTAGATAAGGAAAATAGCTCTTGTGACCATCTTCTGCATACCTCTCGCCACAACTTTTTTTCTGTGTGCTGCCTTTATTTGCTTCTTTTCTGAAATACGTCCAACTGCTTCAGCTTACAACCTTCTGGAAAGTCCTTCCCCCTGTATTCCCTCATTCTCATCAGCTTTGCCTTTGTACCCTCTTATTTTGCAATATTTTTTAAAAATAGAGGGATTGTGTGGAAGTAAGTAAATCCACTGGGAATTCTGAATACTGGATATCTAAGTGAGGAAGAAACACGCCAAATGGAACTTAGGTTAAAACAAATAGTGCACTTGGATATTATATTTTCATTCCAATCTTTAAATAAATGGGGGAGGGGAAGTCAAAATCAGTTAAGATGGAAGAAAGTAGTTGATCGTTTGGGTGAATACAACACAAGACTGGCTGAATTTCAAAGGAGAGAAGCAACTTCTTGATTTTTCAAGGAAACGGAAAACCAGATCCCCAGCCATGTGGGTTCCTGCTTAGGTATTGCCTCTTTTTTACTAGGTGACCTGATATACTGGGCAGTCTGAGGTCTGTTGGGAAGTTTCTCTTGCTGTGTGTGTTTGCAGTGGGGAACAAAGGAATTATGGCAGTAGGCTGGAAATATGTAAGATTTGGGGCCAGTGAGGGGAAGCCCAAAGAAGGAATTGGATCAGAGAATCACATGTTGAATGTGTGTGACTTGACAGGTTGCAAGAATGGGCTTGGTTTTACCCCTTTGCTTTAAAGACGTGCTGGGTGTGCACACAAACGTTCACGGAAGCAAGAAGCCTGTGCAGCAGCTGGGCTTTGTCCCCATGCATTGTCAGCATGCAGTGCCTAGCAATCTTCCTGCAAAAAGTCCTATATCACAGTGGTATATTATTTTTGGAGGAAGAGGGATTTGAGGCAAGTTGCAAAGGGGTATTGCTGGTCCTCAGCCTGCCCTGCCTTGTTGGTTCCCTTTGTTGGGTGACCCTCCTTCCCTCAGACATGCCCACATGATGGCAATACGACAGCAACTTTCTTAGTCTCATATGGGACCAGGATTTTGAGCCTGGTGAGTGTCAATCCCTCGTTTCGGGCAGTCTGTTGAAGGGACAGCATATGGAGGAAAAGATGATGTTGACTTTGTGCTTTAGGGCTTCTTAGAACTCTTTATTTCATGCTTTGCTCTGCTGCATTGCCTTGCTGAGTCCCTGAATGCTTTGCACAAGCTCTCGTATGGTCAGAGAAGGGGTATTTTGTTTTTTTTCCTAAACTTTTATCTTTAAAGCACTGAAAATTGGAGTTAATTGAAGCAAGTGTTCAGGCAAACTTATGGGGAGAGCTCTGTGGGAAGGTAAACCAAGCTAGCTTTGAACCCTTGTAAGGTGGATTTCAAGGCTCCCTTCTGTCACTCATCTGGTTAGAAGAAGTGCAGCTCCCAGCTTGGCGTCCTGTGGCTTGTGGGTCTCTGCTGGGGAGTGAGAGAGAGGCTCATGATATACAGCAGCATAGGCCCAGTTAGAAAATAAAAGTGCCTTCTTCCATACACGCCTTGGCTAGCAGGATAGGAACACTTGAGCTGCACAGGCACACACAAACAATATGCTTTAGGGAAAGACCACAAATATGCGAAAAATCATAATCTGATAAACTCAGATGCTTTCAAAATACAAATGTCCTGTCATTTCTTTTCATAACAAAAATGATCACTTAAGACTTTACCACAGCTTAAATATTCGCAATGTAAACATCAACAAAACTGATGATTGTTTCAGCACCTAATGTGCCTTTCACTGTGGAAATAAATGTTTTGGCACCCAATCTTTCCATATGATATTTCTAATAGGAACCCACAGTGAAGAATCACCATTTGGTTAGACAGCTGAAGTAAAGCAGATTAGATATGCAGATACGGAGACTTCTTTTCCAGACAATTTTCCATTTCTGAAACTTATTTTGTAATCACCATTTTAATCTTTTCAATGTAATCAGAAATTTCTTTCCAAACTCCTGAGCCCATCTTCTCTTGAAGAACGGAATAGTTTATGACTTCTCAATTTTTTTTCCCCACCCGAGACCCAAACCAGCTGCAGGCTTCATATTGTTTCTCCTTCTTCCCTCCTTCCCAGATTAAAATCCCAGAGTCCTGGGTCTTGGCAAGAAAGTGCAGCAGTTTTTTTGCTGTGTGGGTTATTGGGGGCTGGGTGTAGAGGAGTGAAATGGAATTGGGTTTCCATGCCTTGCCTGTACTGCATGTGCAACCAAAAGCAGCTGTTACGGAGTACCCAGCTGGATTAGGGGGGCTAATTCGGTACATGACTGGTGAAGGACCCCTTACTGCTGCTTTGTCCTGGTGCTGGCAAGATCTGAGTTACTTTCTTAGCTAATTCTGCTCAGTATAGGATCCCTCTCCTGGAGATTGTTTCTGAATATGTTTTGTTATTTAAGACGGACTGATCTTAGTAATTTATGCTATTGTTCCATAGATGTATCATTTTTCTGTGGCTTCACGTTTCTACTGCCATTCAGATCATATTAAACATGGTTTTTCCTTTTTAAATACTAACATCTAGGATTAATTTAATCCCACATTTTTTCCTGGATAACTTAAAGTTTTGGATGAATCACTCCCAAAAAAATATTAACGTGTCCAGACCTCAGCCTAAACGTGAAATTAAACCAGAATTCAATAGGTTTGGATGAAAGCCTGCTCTTGGGCCCTCCTCAGAGTACACAGTGAATCAATGTTGAATCTGTCCTAACAAGTCTGACAGCCTTGCTGCGTTGCCTACTACCTTCAGATCTTCTGTGTTTGGGAGTTTCTTCTGCATGATCCATATCTGAAGTATCTCAAACTCAGACAAGCAAAACTTCTGAGAATTAGATGGAATTAGTTAGAGAATGGAAAGGGATTATTACTGAAACCTGATGTTGCCAATTTGTAACTTGTTGTTCTTGCAGGTAAGATTTTTTAGTACCTTTCTCAACAAAGGGAAATGTTTCCAAAGAATTTTGCACCTTAGGCTCCAACTATTTTAACAGAAGGAGTTGAAAGCAGTCAGAGCTCTCTAGCAAGAGAGATTTTGGTAGAGAAAACCTGGAAGGCACCAGGCAAAGTCAGCAACTGAGTGTGACATGCGTTAAATTGCATGACACACCTACAAAAGGAAGGAACTTTCAATTCTCTAAGGCTGAGCTCGGGCATCACATTACCAATGTTCTTCTGCTTCCCAGTTTCTTGGAAATTCCCTGAATTTTTCTCTCACCTCTAAACATGACTGCTTGTGTGGTGTCTTTTATCTATTAGCATTACCCTTTTGTTCAATATGGAAAGTGTACTCTACTCCACTTTTTTGAAGAGACATCTGAGGAACCATGAGAAGTTCTATGTCACATATAAAACTGTAGTATTGTAAGTAATATAAGTATTTTTCAGCTATAAATCAGTGGAAAAGCTTACACTTCCATTACACTAAAGCAGAAACATCTGTAATGCCACCTAAAATGGATGAAAGGAGCAGACTGGAACTCGCAGTTGTTAATGGGGAAAGAGAGAAAAGTAAGGGTTGTAAAGTCCTTGGGAATCTCACTGAAAAAAGAGAGAATTATTTTTCTACAACCTGATCTTTAATTTTATAAGAAATGGAAAATGTAATTGGTCTGGGGAGAGGAAGAGAAAGATAGTAAAGAAAACAAGTACTAGAAGGAAGAAGAGGAGTAGAAACTTCAAATTGCTCAGGAGTTATTTGAGTTGAACTACATTTTGTAATCCACCATCAAGAGTGATTATTTGCTTACCTTGTAAACATCTGAAATGTTTTGGGTTCTCCAGTAACAGCTCAAATTCCTATACTTCCTTTTTTTGAAGTTAGAATGGGTTCATCATGTGGCTGTTGTCTTTCTTCTGGTCTATTTCTGTTCTCACTGAGGGTTTCCTTTTCTCCTGTTTTTCACAAACTTTGCAGTCTCTGCTTCCAAGATATGTGTATCTCTTTCACCTTGTTTCTTGACGAGGATCCTTTATCTCTGCCTTTCATCTCTCTTGCTTTCCAGTGTGGAAGATGTATTTTATTCCCTCTCTTCTTCCTGCCCCTTATGATGGGCTGTTATCTATCACTTATCCTATTCTGACAGACAAGTTGCAACCCTTACAAAGGTCAGACCTCGGGGTGAGGTTTGTGTCCATCTCTCTCTTCAGAGAGATGAGAAGCTTGTGGCTGTGCTGCTTTCTGAATTGCATAGCAGAACAGTGGGGCAAAAGAAGGGAGGTCTAACAGGTTAGTAATCTGTTGTCCTGACACAAGGCTCCAACAGGATAGAGTTAGGGAAGGCTGAGCCATGATCCTTGTGTGCAAATGTTCCATAGCTCATTGTTTCTCCTTTGGTTTGGTTCATGACAATTTTTATCTAAATAGACTTGATATTTTATGTCCCAGTGCATATGTTGTCATGAAATACACTGTTTTAATAGTGAGTGTCAGTTTGGGTTGTTGAATGCAGTGTCCTTGCCCCTAACCAAAATAAAAGCCAGACTCAATGCACACACACAGTGCAGGGAGGAACATGGATATAACTGTATGATAATATTTCATCTAATATGGTTGAGGCCACTGGTACTCCCCAGAATTGGGCTGTGGGCCAAAATTCAGCATCAGAGCACTTCTAGGGACTGCATAGAGCTGTCCTGTTGGCTACACTCCCCTTGTTTTCTCCTCCCTCCCCCTCCTCTTCCCTCTGCTTCAGTGTCTGAATTAAGCAGTTTGGCAGACAGGAAAATTAACTCTTGTAAGGCTGGGAAAGAATGTGGAGGTAACCCACTCCAACAAGGCTGGGTTCTTCCAGGCTGCATATAATTGTTACTGCTGTTAATAATAATTGTTTTAAGCTTAACATTTGGGAAAGCCTGGGGACAATTGTGTGTTAATGTTGTACAGCTTTTTGAAAATAGAGCTAGAATGCAGTCTTTGGCAATGATAGCTCTGCAGTAAAGCAAAGGTGAAGGGACACCAGTACCTGTTCTCATCATTGCTGCCTCCTTTATGCCACTCAAAGCACCACCAATTTCACTGGCACAGAGGCATCATCTCTGTTCTGTCCAGGAACCTGATTTTCTTACAGTGTTCATAGTTTTATAAAGCCTAGTATTGCAGGATGTCAAACACCTGTTCCCTGACAGAGAGGGAGCCCTCCTCATGACAAGTTTTGGGAAGTACCAAGGAGGCCACTGGCATCCTGGCTTGTAACAGCAACAGTGTGGCCAGCAGAACTAGGAAGGGGTTGCCCTCTGTATGTGGCACTGGTGAGGCCACACCTCGAGTGCTGTGTCCAGTTCTGGGCCTGTCACTGCAGGAAAGACATTGTGGTGCTGGAGCATGTCCAGAGAAGGGCAGTGGAGTTGGTGAAGGATGTGGAGAACAAGTCCTGTGAGGAGTGGCTGTGCAAGCTGAGGGTGTATTGCCTGGAGAAAAGGAGGCTTGGGAGACCTGACTCTGTACAACTACCTAAAAGGAGGTTGTAGTGAGGTACAGGTTGGCCTCTTCTCCTAAATAACAGGGAATAGGATGAGAGGAAATGGTCTCAAGTTGTGCCTGTGGAGGTTTGGACTGGATATTAAGAAAAATTTCTTCACAGAAAGGGTTATCAAGCATTGGAACAGACTGCACAGTGAAGTGGTGGAGTCACCCTCCCTGGAGGTGTTTAGGAGATGTGTAGAGGTGGCAATAAGGGACATGGTTTAGTTGGCAGTGCTGGGTTAATGGTTGGACTCAATGATCTCAAAGGTCTTTGCCAATCTAAATTATTCTGTGGTTCCACAATGGCCAATGAGCATTAGTTTTCCAGACTTTCTGATCTTCCTTCACTGCTTGTTTTTATTCTAATGTTTGAATTTAATTTTGGGGCAGTGAACTCTTGTCCTGATGATCTCTTCAGTGTAAATACAATGTATTTCTCTTTATTCTTAACCTGTTCTTCTACCTTCTTCCTCTTCACACTAATCTATTTTCCTTTTTTCCTTCACATTATTCTATTGTCCTTTTTTTCCTCTTCAAATCTTTGCTTGGCCAAGTTCAACCTCTCCCCATTGTTACTTAATTTTCACCCTATTTCTCTTCACCATTAAAGTGTTTTCATTGCTTACATCATCTCCCAGCTCAGTCTGCTGTCTTTGTTTTTAGCCAGAAATCTTTTCACTATGCTGGGAGGATGCAGCAGCCTTGCTTTTTTAGACAAATCCCAGGAAGTGGTTTATGTGGGAATTTCTAGGTGGTGGGTCAGCCCCTGCTTCTGTGAGCTCTTGGCTCTCTGAGAGGTGCTGTGCTGCCTGCTCCATGATGTGTCTCCTCTGCTCCTTGCCAGGTCACAGGGATTGTGTCTGGAGACTGCTGGAGAGAGAGTGGAAGATGCTGGCTACTGTCCCTGAGAGCTGCAGCCAGCAGTTTGTGTTGGGGGCTTGTTGTTCAGTCATCCAGTGTTTTCAGAATTTCTGTACTGTAAACTCCACTGGGAAGGAATGGTTTCCTTCTGCTGACCTGTCAGGATGGGGCAAAAACTTCAGCTGGAGTTTGGGCCTGCTGCAGAACAGCATCTTTAGTAAGAAAAGCTCAAACTGTTGGGTTCCTGAAAAATTTTAAAAGCTCTGATTTTTCAAGGATGGTGGTTGTCATCTTTGTGCAGAGTACTTCAACAAATGAGAAGGACATCACTGCTTCCATTTAGAGACTCTATTTTTGTGTTTGAGTGTGTGTGGGCAAAGCAAGACCTGGAAACAGGCATAAAACCCCTGGGCAGGAAAAGCATGTCCATGGCAGCTTGTGCCAACAGTGGGGTGCTTTGCACTGCAGCGCAGCTTTGGGCTGTGTGGTGGTTTTGGCTCTGCAAGTGCTGGTTGCCTGGAGCACGGGTGATAGGTTTGGAGGTTTTGCATTAATAAGTTAGTCCTACAGCCACATCTCCATCCTCGCATTCCAGAACAGTCTGCTGTTATACCAGTGGAATTACTGTGCACTCCAGACTTTAAACCCATAAATTGCTAATGCCAGACTGTTCCGATGAGCAGCTTTTTGATATCCTTTACATGTTAAAAAGTACTCAGGCCTGTTGACAAAGCAAAGAAATGGTGTCAAAAATAATTTTAAAACCTTTTGACCTGCAAGGTTTAAGAGAATTAGGCACAGATTCTTTGCTTTAAGCCTCTTGGTGACAAGAAATATGGTCCTATGCTAGCCAGTTTGATTGACAGTGGCGTTTGTAGTTTCAGCTGCTAATACAGTATGCTCCTTGTATATTCCTAGTGTGTAAATATAGAAGACTATTTGTCACCTGGGTTGATGGATTATGCATAAGTGAGACAATGTGGTTAAAATTCTAAAGCATAAATGAAAAAGCATAAACTTTACATAACCCATAAAACAATGCTTAATAGTCATAATGAAGTATCCTTATTTTAATCAAGGGAAACTGTCAGACTTTCAAATAAGCAAAGATTATGCAGCTGGCATGGTGTGTGGGACTTTTTATAGCTCCATGCTACTAACCTGCATCATTGGATTTTTGACAACCATAATAAAATGTATTGGAAAATTGATTAGTTTTAAGAGACTCCTCATAGCCAGCTGCCTTTATTTGTAAATGTCATGTATTCAGCCATTGTAGGCTTCATCTCTTCAAGTGGAATTCTTGCCTGAATGTGAACCTTTGCATAGGTATAAAAGCACTCCAGTTTCACATTCTTCAATTAGTTTTCAGCATTTTCATGTGTACTCGCAGAAGTAAAATTTTCTTGAAATCTTTCCCACCGTAAATGGTTGGCTATTTACTTATTTCCCACCATGCCATAATTACAAATTATTTGTGCTCTTGAGATGTCATAAATTTGTAATAATACCAAGATGACTTTGTAATTGATATTTTCAGAAAATTCCAGAGTCTTTTTCAAGAAAAAGAGCATGGTAAAATTATTGATTTTTGGATGGAGAAAAGAGAATTTGCCATGAAAAGTGTGTTATCACCTCTTGAAGTATGCAGTAAAATTGGCATTTTCAGCATGCTGCTCTTATCTTTATTTGCTGATAGAGAGAATATCCAGATTTTTTTTTTTAGCTTTAAGGGGAAGGCTATGGTTTGATTCATATTACTCAGCATTTAATAAGTATGATGTACAAGAAAAGCAGACATAGCCCAGTACTATAACCTTTTACAGATTTTTGTTTAAGGAAAACACTTTTCATAGTGTAAATTAATCTAAATAAATGAAAGTCCAAAACGGCATCTTTTTTAATCTGTCCTTTAATCACATAAAAATGGGTATCCTGAAGCCCTTTTATAGACTAAACTATCCTGCTGACCTGTGGGGGTTCTGTATGAACAAGGGGTGCAGGATTTGCCTGTAAACTGGTATGTTGTTTGTAAACCACTCGGAAGCAGTTTGTTTTGCGAGGCTCTCATCCAGCTCAGTTGCTGCACACTGAGTCCTAACAGATGTCAATGGCAATTTCATGCATGTTTTGAGAGAAAGGTTATGGCCCTTCAGTATTATTTTGATAATATAATAATATCTCTACAGAGATACTATAGCAGAGCGTTTTATTTCTGATTAGATTCTAATTTTTTTTTTTTTTTTTTATAATGTGATGAGCTTTCTGTGGCTGTCTGCTGGCATTTAACAGAAAAAGCCTAGACTCGGAAGATACAAAAATGGATATGAACATAGGTATCAGCATGATTAAGGTTATTTTATTTGGTTTCGACAATGAGGGATTCAATTAGGTGCATTTTATCATTTGTTCTGTTAGCTCATATATTTGCTTTGTTACTTCAGAAACCAGCTTCTGAACCCAAGCATGCCCACAAATTAAATGAGTTGTATTCTCAGATGAAATGTTTTAAAATGTTAGTTATCTTCAATGGATTATTTTAACTAGCTGCAGTAGCTCCTTTCATATGTTTGAGTCCCTGCTGTATTCTAGACTGGAGGGTCCAATTGTTGCATTGCTTTGTGCACTTCTCACCTGTTCAGTGAAATCCTAGAAAGTAATTTGGCAACATGGGTTAGAAGAGAAAGGTTACATTAACTGCAGTTTATTGACACCATGCACGTATAGTCTGACAATATGTAACATTTATTAAACATTCTGACACAGAAAATATGCACAAAGAATGTTGCTATAATAAGACTAGATCATGAAAAATAACAATAAAAAAGTAATTCTTAAAGAGAAGATGGCGAGCCTGTGTTTCATTTGGTGTGGGTGTTACTTCTCAGTTTTTAGTAGACTTTTTTACTTCTATACTTGGAGGAATTAAAATAATGACTAGATGCTATGGACCAGACTTATTTATGTTCTGTGGATAAAATAATTTAAGTAAAAAGAGAAATAAACATCATTGTTATAGTTTTGTAGAGGAGAACTTGTCCTTAACTATTTCTTAATTAATTCTTTGAACTTGATGAGGTTATTCAAAGACTGGGAAGTCAAAAAGAGGCCATTTAAATAAGGTTTCTTGAGCTCTTAGCTGTTATAGGTGTTTATATTTTGACTCTTCACTCTATGAATATTGAGCTCCATACTTTTTCAGGTGGCCTAATTTAGTGTAAAAAAAGCTATCTAGTCTGTGTGGGAAGATTCCAAGAAATAACTGTGCTATTGGTTGACTACCAGTTCTCTTGAAAAATAGTCTTTGCTCACGCTTCAATTAATTTTCCTTCAGCATCCAGATGTAGATTTTTATTATAATTTTCAGTTACTTGGTTGATTTTGGACTCTTAATACATTCTCAGAGTGGAAAAAGAAAACTTGTGGTCACTCACCCTGTTGTGCATTCTGAGGATTCCGCCCTGTTAGAGATCTTCCCCAATATGCAGAGTATTTTAAGATCAGTTTTGACAAACATGAAAAGTCAAGTTCACCTCCCCTCCATGTAAGAAGAACCTGCAGATTTGCTTTCCTGCAGGCTGGTGTTTAAGAATATATGTCAAGCTGTCCATTCTAGGTCCATCTAGCAACCTCAAAGATGATGAAAGCGACATCCACACTTCAATAGTTCTCTATAATTTCTGCCTTTCCCCTTTTCTAGTTGTTATGATTTTTTTAATTTATTTTTTCCTAAGCATAACTCTGATATAGAAAAATATCCTAATGCATTTCTTCTTTCTAAAAACAATAAATTAAAAAATACACAGTTCCTCTGGTTTTTGTGCATCTTCTAGAATGTAAAGATTCATGAAAACATGTCCTCTCAAGGGATATAAAAATGTTATACCTAGACCATCTGCAAAGTGTAAATGCAATCTGTGGTGTAACTTTTTTCAAGTTCAAAACTGACAGATGAAGATACAAAGCTGCTTATGACCAAGCAATACTAAAACTAAAGTAGTAAATGGGAATCCTTGTATTGCATGACAAATGAACGGAAGTATTAACAGTTGATGGCCATGGTTGTTATCCAGTTTATAGCTTTCCGTTTTTTCAATAAGAATTAAAAAATGCCAACAAAAGCAGATGTGGAATTAACCATTTAAGGCCTTTCAAGTCTTGCCAAATTCTGGGTTGATTGTGTAAGGAACACTGCACCTTTAACTTTTGTATTTTGGGGGTTGAGATTTATTCTAAGAGGAAACCTGGGGAGGTAGCTTGGCTGATAAGGGTGGAGTGATGTGCCAGGGCTTGATTTTTCCATGCTGTAGAAACTGGTGCTACTGATGTAATGCTGGAATCATGTCAATGTTGCAGTAACTTTTACTTTGAGGCATACTGCTCTGCTTACATTGAAAGATTGAGGCATGCATTTTCTTCCCTCAGAGCTCTTGCTGCTTGGGTATTTGTTATATGCTTTAGAGGTCAAGCAAATTCCTGAAATGGATTGTATAGTAGGTATATTGAATAATAGGTAATAGATTGACTTGTTTTGGTTTCTTTTTTGTTGTTGAAGTCAGTGTGGTTTGGTGAATTAGAGAAAAGTCAGGCATCCATCTATTTAATGAAACCATTTTGGAAGAGAAGGGGAATGAATAGAAATAGGAAGTCATTAATTTCTGATATTGCATAATGCACAAAGACTTCAAATTATGTCAAAACCAACATTGTTCACTAATGTATCAGAGTACAAATGTCAGTCTCTCAAACTGTGGTTTTTTGCATTTCTTCATCTCTTGGTGTCATAATAAAGTGGTTTTCTAGCTCTCAAAGGCTCAGTACTCTTAATCCCAAATGCTGGATTACCCTGGACAGAAACATTGAAATAATACACCTCTAAGAGAGAATAATGAAATTCTCAGAGAAATGAAGTAACTCACGTTCCAGATGGACTGAATGTTGAACTTCACATTTTAGTAAGTGAAAACAAAAACATCCCTTGTTTCCCATGTGCAAAATCTGTCCTGAGTCTGTTATAATGTAGGGAGTCTGTCCACATGCTCATTATCAATCCCTGCTGACAACTATGATGCTGCAGTATCATCAGTTTAATCCCTAGATATTTGACAGAATAATTAATAATAATTAAATCTCTCTTGTAAATTGTCATTTACCCTTTGTGCCTCCCATTTCGATGGGAGTGCCTTGGAACTGAGCTCGGAGGAAATCAGCTGCATCTGAAGGAAGCACACACAGAAATAGATGTGAATTTGCTGTGTGTTCCCATTGAACCAAGCAGGAAAGTGAAGGGATCAGGACTTGTTGAGGCTGAGGGAACTGGCTGCACAAAAGGGGGAGAAGGCACAATTTCAAGAGAAGGGTGGGCTGCAGGAACAGAAACCTGGCTGCCCATCTATGTTCTGGCTTTGTGATGGGCAAAATAACAAGAAATTATTACTGTAAATTTCAAACTTTTCTTGCAATGGACTTTGTGACCTTGATAATTGTACATTTAGGGAACAGAGTGTTGAAGGTCTGAGAATTTATGCTCATTTCAATACATAATCAAATATACAAGAGTGTAAAGGGCATTAGTGCCATTCTGCTGAGAGCCCCACTGGTATGTTTTGCTTTCCATCAGGAGGCTGGTGGGAGAAAAGCTGCTGGGGCCTAAACCAGCTCAAGGACTTGTGAGCACATGTGCCTGGAAAGTGACTCTCCACTGCAACAGCCTGTGCAGTGTCCTTGTGGGTTGTTATTTTATGAAAACCCTGATTTTAAGCTGGCTGCAGATGGCAAAATAAGTGACATCACTATACCACGAGGAAAATAAATGCTTGCTGCTTATTTCTGTTATGGGGTAACTGCATTTCTTTCCCTCACGTCTGCATGCAGTTTATTATATAGTTGCTTTCTTTGAGGAAGTTAATAAATAAGTGTTGAGGAATAAATAGAAAAAGTGTGGAATACATCAATTTTTGCTCATTAATATTTTCTTCCCAAGAACTCTTTGCCCAGTTAGCTTTTATCTGCACAATATTACAAAATCCAATGCAGTAGCTTGTTAAAATACATTAAATGATACAAAAAAAAAAAAAAATCCACACCCAAAGCCTTTTTCCTGCTGTGTTTAAAACCCTACTCTGTCTGGGACGACTGAGAGCTCTGTGCCACATGGGGGACACAGTACTTTGGAAAGGAAGATATTTCGTTGTTATATTAATAATTTTTCCATTTAGAACATCCAGCTACTCTCAAGCTTCTAACAGCAAAGTAAAAGAATACTTTGCACCCGTCGACTAATTTTAGCTAACACAAACCAAACATTTCCCTCTTCAACCAAATGACCTTGTGGCCACCTAGAAGTGCTTACATGAAACAGCACAGAGGCTGTTTGGAGGTGTTGATCCTGGCAGGGAGGGGGATGATTTCATGGGCCTCTGCTGATGTCCTGAGTCAGGTGACGTGGCTCACAGACCCGGGAGGCAGGCAGTCAAGGAGGTCATCTAGACCATGAACTTGAACAGTCCTGATGGAAACAGCAGGAGTGCCCCACAGCAACAAATGTTTTGAAATGAACTTTAGTCTGTAACACCGTCTCCAGACTAGATCAGCCTGTCCACTTTAACCACAATGTTGAAGTGGGGGATGATTGTAAATTACACGGATTTTAGAGAAGGACGGTGGTGGTCTGATTCATAGCATGGGAAACACCAGCAGTGAAGACTGGTGAGCCTTAAGTTGAAAATCACTCACCTCTGCTCACTGCTGAATTTACTCAGCTCCTTTCCAATACAAGGAAGCACAAGAGCAGTGCCAGAGGAGCATCTCCACAGTGTTCTGGTACCTGCTGAGCTGTGTGTGTGTGTCACCCATGTGGAGCTCTAGCTGCTACGGGTGGCCTTTCCTCTGTGCAGTAGCGGTGCACAGCAACTTTTAGGTTGCCCCACCTGCAGGGAGTAAACACCTGACAGCCGATTTCAGCTGGTTTGAACCTATTCTGCAGTGGGACTGGGAGCAAGGAAGGGCATGGCTTTACCCCATGGTGTTGCATGATTGACAAAAATGTTGTGTCTGGATCCTGTTTTGGTGATCAGTGAATGTTTCCATTAAATTTCTACCCTTCACCTAGATGCAATGCTTTTAAAATAGCACTGCTCCCTCTCTTAAAACAAGCAAAAGGACCCAAACCAAACACCAACAGCAAAACCAAATCACCTATTAGTATTGATAGTCTTATGTGTCTTAATTGAATAACACTAAGTTCAGAACAAGTTTCTGGATAATTTGTTCATTACAGAGATTCTGAGGTTGATAGTTCTGGAGGGCAGAAGGAGCCATTAATAACACTGCATAAGGTAGTGAATGTCCCTGGTGGTTCTTGCAGCTGGTTAAGGAACTTGTGACCAAATTAGCTGAGTGTGGTTTATGAACACATAGAAGGAATCTCATTTTAATGATCAGAAGAGGGATGACTACTGTGGTCGTGTGTTTTAGTGCAAAGCAGTACCTGATGTGGAATAAGAGTCACCTAAACAGTAAACGGGTGCAAGGAAGACAAAAGAGGAGGGTCTCAGGGACATACTGCTAACACAGTCTTCCAGTGGGAGCGTAAACCACATATGTGGGCAGAAGAAAAACTCAGCTATAAACATTTTCCTTGGCATATATTGAGAAAAGGAAAATTTTATGTCTTCCCGGAGCTTGGGGTAGCGTAACTTGGAGATTGAGGGTATGACAAAAGGTTTAGAAGGTAAGGGCTAAGTTGTTTTGGCAGGGATGTTGTAGGAAAATTTGCAAATATCTATTGTTAATCCTGTTACTGAAGGATGCTGTTGCATTTGCTGGAAGAGGCATTAAACATATTCCTCACACAGCTCTGGCAGCGGATCTCCTTCCCATTCTAAAAACTTCAGAATATTGTGATCTCATTCTTCTGTTTGTGTTTAGGTATGATGGACAGGGCTGCTAACGCTACCTATGCTTAAGGTTGCTTAACGCTTTCAGCCAGAAGGTCGTGTTTTTAACTGTCTGTGTTAATGCTGCCAAAGCTTAAACAATTTAGGCTGAGACTTTCCAGATGGGTGTCTTCATTCAGGAGAGGTGGGGAGGGGAGGGATTTCAGCTAGGCTTATATCGGTGTACTTCTCAGAGTAAGCTAACAGAAATTGACATTGTTTTTTTCACACTACAAAGGGAAAGCATCCTGCATCTTACTTCACTGGGGGGGGCAGGGGGAGAAACCTTACTATGCTTTTCCACTTGAAATCTGGCAGGCAGCATTTGATCTTACCTGGGGAGAGGAGAGAGAAGTAAATGATGAAGTAATGAAAAGTTGCACCTTAGAATAAAGATAAGTCTTACAATGTCTGTCTTATGAGACTAATTTAATTTTTACATAAAACCTTAGCTCTGGTCTTTTCCTGCATCTTTGAATGCCTGACTGTGCAACCTTAATGCCATCTTAATGTGCTAAAAATGTGATATGACTTCTTTTTTTTCATAACAAAGTGAACTAAGCGAAGATCCATCGAAGGATATCCGTTTGGCACCTATGCCTTTCATCTGCTTTGCCAAAGTCTTCAGATCTCTTCCGCTGAAGTAAATGGAGCAATGTACAGTGGCTGTTATTGTGCATGGGCATCTCAGCAGAGCCAAATCAGGTACACTTTGCAAGAAGGTATTAGAGCTTTTCCTTAAACCACAGGGCTGCTGAGACACAGACCTCTTAGGCTTTAATACAAGCTCTGGCTGGATTGTTACTTAGGTACAAAATTTTTCCTCCTTTCCTTCCTTTTCTGAACTACTATGCTTATAATATTCTTCAGTTTGTTCTCTTTCCAAAATACCTTTAAGGTAAAAAAAGGTTTCAAGAAAGTCTGGAGTCAGGAAGTAAATTTTATTCCTTCTTCACTCATGGCATGTTAATTAGCCTTCCCGTTTTTGTACTTCCTTTTATACATGTATATAAGGAAAACCTAAGGATGATTGAGCAAAATTATTGCTTTTGCAACACTTGAGCTCTGGTAGTGGAGGTGAAGCAGAGAATAGGTGCGTGTGTAAGATGATGTATCAGGGAAACCAAAGGAGAACCACAGGAAAAGGTGTCTGCATGGTCCTAGAGAAATGGGTTACTTACCCTAGTGAGGGAATTTGTTAGCAGAACGACAGCTCATACCACAGTTCTTTGTCTTGAATAATAGAGAGAACTTAAAAATATTTACTCTTCAGTAACAAAGGCTTTAGACCTGGTAAGGTGACAAGGAAAACACAGTGAGAAGACAAGGCAGCAGTTTTCATTTTTGAGTAAACTATCAGAACTCTTGTAAAAGTGAGTTGTTATCTAGAGTTTTATTTTCTGAATATTATTTTTGGAAGTACAGTGTGGTTGTTTCACTTCTTAAAGACTGTGATGGAGTATGCACAGCAGTCTGCAGGCTTATCAGTTTGATCTAGAGTTTTTGCCAAAGAGTATGCTTGAAATAGTCTTGATTTCTTTCTCCTCTTTTTAGTTCTTCTCCCCCTTTCCAAGCCTCTGGACAGTAGAGACTGGAAAGTAAGTAGAATTACAAGAGGAATGAATTTACCCGATTAACCTTTTAAAATACAGTTATGCAGAACAACTTCTGGCCAAATCACTCAACAGTAAGTCACTTTTTACTGGGAGATACATGAGGGTGAGAAAAAGGGCTTTATTCCTTGTGTGTCTGTGTGTACATATATATTTAAACTTTGTTCCTGGCTCTCTTAATTGCTCTTTCTTAAAAAGAAATTGTCTGCTTCAGATTTTTTTCAAGGACTTCACCTAGGTTTTATCTAAGTCCAAATTGCGAGCAGCTTGGAGTGCAGACTACATTTCTGCTGCTTGTCTGTGCAACATCCATAAAGCATAAATAAAAAATTGCTCTAATAAAAAGAAATAAGGAGGGTTATTTTATTATTTATCTCTGTGAGAAGGAGGTAAATTTCTTATTTAATCCTGGATATCAAAGGTTTTGTAACATCACTGCATATCTGATTTTCCTTTCACTTTTTATGAATTCTGTCTTGCAAACCATATCTGGAGTTGGCATCCCCTTCCAGCATGATTTATTCTACGGTTCTTCCACCTGCAAATAACACGCGCTCGTTAATTAAATCTTCAGCTAAAGAATTTCTTGTGCAGTATAATCATATAAAGCTTAGTATCTCTTCCTTTTGGTTTGCAAGTACTGTAATTGATGTGAGTATATCAACCATAGACACAAAAATATACAGGTAACAGAGGAAAAAAGTTTCTTTTGGTTTCCAGTGTTTGTGCCAAATATGCTCCTCAATGCTACAGAGAAGAGGATGCTGCATTGTTCAAAAGATCCCTGTCTTTCTCTACTCAGTTCTCTGGAAAACCCCACAGAAGACTGTAGCTGTAGAGGCTGTAGGAGGGTCCTCAAGACCTTTTTGTGAATATGGGGTAAAGCTGTTCATTGAAACCTGTCATTTTGCTCTCCAAGGTAACTTCACAGCTGTTTTTCAGGACAAGTTATGGGCTGTGAATGATCACTTGCTGCTCATGTCAAAGTTTTCTACCCAGATTCTTGGCTGTGCTGCCTACAATTGCAGCCATAGTGAAAGGAAGCAAATCAAACAAGGGTATCAAGTTTGGCCAATCTATTTTAGTCAGGATATTTGATACAAAGCTAGAATTAAGATTATTAATATTTAAAAGAAAAATAAATTGGATAATTTGCTTATGTTAATTGCATCTATTAAAAGGGTATTTTTTTTTTTTAATATATGGTAGATTAGCTCCATATCCTGGTATGACTCAATTAGAATGGTAGGAATATTTTTTTCAGGGTTCATATTCTGATCTGGCCTTTGACATAGAAGACTAAAATGGGGAGGAAAACCTGGGACCAGAGTATCCTATCTCCACCCTTACCTTTTCTTTTTGCTCACCAAATGTCTCCCCTTCACTCCTTAAATAATCCCTCTGTTAGCTGCTTTTACTTTTGCAGAAAAAAGAGGATCAGCAATAGCTGAGGTGTGATAATGAATAGCTATTATCACTGGATAACTGGGTTTGTTGGGACTTTCTGTGGAATTCTCTGACTATGAGAAGACTATAATTGTTTGTCCTGATTCCACTCAAATATTTTGCAACAAAATATGTGGGGTTTGGCTTTCACTCAATAAAGCACTTACACATTCAGTTAATCTGAGGTAAGCTAACATCACCTGGAATCAATTGCATCACTTATACGTGTGAAACAGATCACACCTTGAGTCGTGACAGGCTCTGTTCTTACCAAGAAATATTGTAGAGAAGACTTGATAGTTGATTTTTTCCCCCTCCTCCTGCTGAAATTGCTAAGAGAGCTAGTCAGAAGATCACGTCCTTCACCTTGTATTTCCATCTGTCTCATAACCATCATTATTTCGGAATCTATTTGAGGGTTTTACTGGCTTATCTGTACCTGTTTGCTACAGTTTTAAGCTCTTTGGGGGCAGTACTGTCTTTTTATAGCATGACTGTGAGTACAGCAACAACCTCCAGGGTCATGCAGCCCTGACTAGGGCTCATTGATGCAATTTGATTATTCTAGTAATAAGATAAATCCTGTGCTGCACACAAGGTTGCTTTCAGGCTGCATCTTCTCTCCGTCTCTAATTTTCGCATGTACGTAGCCTTCTACTGTGTCTCAAAGAGAGCAATTGGCGCGGATATGCACTTGGGAATGATTTTCTTCTCTGGCTGCAAAAGGGTCAGTTCTCATTAGTTCAGTGTACTGAGAGTGAGGCACAGAAAGGCACTTTCCTGTATAAAGATCACTCAAACACTTACACAAGGGCTGCACTCTATCCTTGCTACAGACTGAGGCAGGTGAGGAGTTTCTGAAACATGGAGGTTGTTTCAGCCAAAGCGTGCAACTTTTCTCTCTGTGTTCTGGTGTAAGAGCTAACAATAGATTAAACCTTTTTTGTTGTTATTCCTGCAATTTGATTGCACATACATTTGTGAAGCCAGTTGGCGTATGTCATAAAATCTGATTGATTGAACAGTTAATCCTTGGAAGCTTCCCCCTGAAATATTGCCAAGGTCAACAAGGGATAGTGCCCATGTATACATGTCATAGAAATTACCTATTTTGCCATTTTTATCTATCGCTTTATAGCTATGAACATGCAGAAAATTCTGGTCTTGTCATGCAAAACGTTCTTTCCCCAAAATACTGGTTTTAGTGGTCTGTGTTCTGCTTTGTTCTAGAGAAAATTTCTTAACCATGAAAGAGACAATCAGTAAATTTGAGTATTTCTTATAAATTATGGGGTTTTTTTTTCAGTTCAGAAGAGTTTGTGGAATAGGTTATCTTATGGAAAAGAAACACAGCGGACATTATCAGAAAATCAGTTATTTTCTCATTTCCTGTGAGGTTTGTCATGTCTTCTTGAACCTAAGTTGTCATTTACGTAAATATCCCACAATGGAGATTTTACTCAGTGCCACAGAGGTGCCTTCTGAGTGCCATACTTGTTATGTGAAAAGAGGTACTTTTCAGGGGAACAAAAACTCCATGTCACTGATGCATTGTAAGCTAAATGGACGAGTTTCCACTTTTCTGCTGTTAAGCAATAACAGAGCTTATTTTGTTTTATTTGGCCTTCGGCAACGCCCTTGTGAATTTATTCACTTTTTGTCTATAATTCTGTTGCTTACCACTGATAAACATTAGCTTTATGCCAAACTTTGCAGAAAATCTAGGCAATTCTTGGAAGACCCAAACCCCAATGTCTTCTTCTAAGGTTGTCAGAATTAAATTTATTTAATTAATTATTTAAAATGCCTTTATAGTGGTTCCCAGGCACTAATGTCCTGTTATGCTTCCCTGAAACAGGATGAATGACCTCCTGAGACCTTGTCATAGTACACAAGTTTTCCTAGGTGACTCTGGCAAATAGATAACCTGTTGTGTCAGCTCTCACTGAACTGAGCCAAGGTCTGTGTACCCTTCCTGGCTATGTGAAGAGATGATCCTTGTGCTGTGGATGGCATTCTGTGCTGCATTCCAGGAACATGGCCCTTCTTGACAGCTGTCACATATCACAAATATCCACTGAGCTCTTTGTATGAACCAGTAGGGGAAACTAGAAGCATATAAGAAAATTTTGGTAACTCATTTACCATAACTCTAAGCAAAATGTGCAGTTTCATAAGATAGAAATGGGAAGGGAGGGAAGGAAGCTGTGATCATCACTGAACTTTGTCAGTGAGCAGCGAAATTGATATAAAAAAATTACTGATGTTACCCAGAATGAAAATCCCCATCTTTTGTAGAAAGTTGTGGCAGAGATTCATCCCCTGTTGTTCTGAGGAAGTTTGCTTTGGGAAGTTGCTATGTCTTGGTCTTCTAAGGAAAAGAAATTCAAAATCACCAATTAGTCCTCTACAGAAATGGTGCAGTAGGAATCAAGATGCACCAGAAAATTTGCAATGCAATACTGATTGTTGCACCCAAATGTATTCTTGTAGGACCACTCTGCAGTGTTTCCTGTACTGGTCCTCTTCTGTTAGTTTTAGAAATGGATGGTTTTTAAACTTTGGCAAAACATAGTTTATGCCCTTTAGGTACCTAAGAAGTTAGGAAAGAAAATCCAATCTAATTTTAATTACATGGGAATTCCTATACTCCCTGCTTTTTTGTTCCTTTGCTTTTAGTAGGTAGGGCATAGTGCTTGCGGGAAAGTCTTTGAATTACTTTTACTACAAGCCAAACTCATGCATGATTTAGAGGGAGCAATAGCTGAACAGCAGTCTGCATGGCAATTGTAAAGGAAAAGACATAAAATGCAGTCAAATTTATCAGCAAAGGCACTGCAGCCAACTCTGAAGAGCACCTGGCTAGGTATTAAAGGACACAAACATGATCCACTTACTGAGCAGTATTTTATAGACTGTAGTTCAGAGCCAAAGAAAACAGCTTTTGTAGCTTTTAGGTGTCCATAAACAGCTAGATAAATATGAGGGAGCCAGAATAAGGGATAAACAAGGTAGCTAAGTATCAGCTTGCCACATTGCCTTTTGGAGCTCCCCAAATAACCAACTGAACTTGGAGTGTATTACTTCCCCAGCATTCCTATTGCTTTCCATGATTCCTGGAGGTGGCGTCCCTAGTGTCAGAGAGAGAGGGTCAATGGAGCAATGTCATGATATAAACTCAAGCTGTGTCCTGTCATCTGTATAATTGCAAGGATTGCATAGTTGACCATATTTCATGTGAGTTGGCAGTGACCACCAGTCTGTAGTCAGGATAGGGATTTGGAAGAAGAGCTGCACCTATGGTCTCTGATCTCCCTCTTGTAGCTGCTGCCAGCATTCAAAGCATTGCAAACGGGTTTCATAAACAAATCTCATTAAATGTTTTTAGACAGAGAAAAGCACATAGCCATAAATAGAAAACTGATAAGTGGGCAACTGTTAAAAATAGCTCAGTAAGAAATGGTAAGTGGAGAAATAGTATGGATATGATAGCATAAAGAATATTCTACACACATATTCGAAGCCTTTAGCAGTTGCCAAAACTCTGATGAAGTGAATGAAGAGCAAATGGGTTGTATTTCAAACACATACCATTACACTGAGCAACAGTAAGGTTTTATTGCTTCAGTCACATTTTTTGACTGAAGTAATAACATTTGTAAAATATAAAGAAAAATTACAGGATTTATCTCTCCCTCCTGTCCTATTCTCCCTCTCCCCCATTTCAAATTCAAAACAGATTTCATGGTTAACAGTATTGGCACTCAAGTTATGGAGATGTTTAAAAATTCACTTGACAGATTCACAGAAACATGCAGTTCAGTACACAACTAGAGTAATAAGAAATACTTTATAGGAATTTTATGGTCATAGCTTATGTCTGGTGAAGCAAGAGAAGAAACTACTACAGAGCTGGTTTCAGCCACAGTCCTACAAAGATTTAAACACATATTAAGTCTTGTCCTGTAGAAGTCATCAAAGGCAGGTAAATTACAAGGTGCAAAAAGCTGGTCACATGTTAAATTTTTCTGGTCTGTATTTTATTCAGGTTGGTCTGAGTGATTACATTAATTAATCTGAATGACCTTATTCAAACTGAGCCGCTTTGCAGGTGTTGCTCTATGCTATTGCCTTGTAAAACGGAATTCACTTTTCCAGATGTAGTTGTGCATTACCCGTAAACAAAATGTAGCCTTCTGTTTTCAAATCTATTGTTTGTTTTAAAATGACAGAGAATCTGCAATATATTCCTAACCTGAAGACAAGCCATTAGAGTACTAGAGCTTCTGAATGCTTAGCTTATTTCATTTTAAGCAATATCATCCCACCACTGATGAAGATTGATAAACATGACTAATCTCATAGTGCGTACAACTTCTTAAAATTTGTGTTATGTGCGTTTTAATTCTATTGTCCAAAGCCAAAATTTAAAATACAGTCCTATGCGTATCCCCATTAACCTTTCTGCTGCTGTTCTTGCTGAAATGTCGGTGTTAAATAAAAAATTTTTTATGCTAAAAAGTTTTTTTCCCAGAGTGTCCTCACATAGGGATAAGGATGGAAAGTCTAATAAGGAGTGGACGATCTCAGGAGCAAAGTCCTCCCCTTATCGTGAAAAGTGTACCTAACATTTTTTTTGTCACTCTCTTCTTTATTTTTGCTCTGGACTGAAAAGAAACATAATTTATAACTAAGATGCTTTGCTCTGTAGGTTCTTCTTTCAGGTTTTTTTCCCAGAGGGTGGTGGTGAGCAGTCTGCTTTAGTGTCCCTCCAGCTGTAGTGCTTGCATGCACCCTGTCCTCTGCTGGGGGGGATGTGAAACACTCAGCTTTGTGGCAGAGGTTTATGCAGTTAATGGCTGGATATTGTCTCTGTTTTAGGTGCTAGGGACATATGTTGCAATAGGAGGTTTCAAGAACCTGTTTGTGAAGCATTAAGTAGCCACAAATTTGTTTAAAATGCTTCATGTTTGCAGAGTGCCTTACAGCCCTAGAGAACAACAAATCACAGTGGATTAGTGACATGCCATCCTGATTTTGGTCTCAGATACAGTCACTTGCTTGATCCTCAGTGAGGTTTTTGCATCAGGGCTGAGGCATTACAGTGTCATATTTTTTCTTCCTTAACAATGGCTTTCTAATGGAACTGTTTAATGGTCTAATGTATAATATACGGTCTAGGCTAACAAAGGACCTGTGTAAATAGAGTACCATAACCATTGCCTACAAGCAGGAAAAAACAATCTGCTGAGTAACTACCTGTACAGACACCTGTCTTAATTTCTGTTAAAAGCTTTGAGTAGCAGCACTAAATACTTGAGCTGGATCTAACTGTGCAATTCTGTTCTACCCTTTCATACTTCTACAGGTATTTCGGCTTTTCCACTGAGGATTTCCTGTTGTTCTTTGTGGAAACCCAGAAAGAACTTTGTGTTTTAGCACTTTTTACTTAGAAGAAGAGTCAAATCAGTGGTGATCTTCCAACGAGTTATGTTAATATTTGTAACTGTACATGTAGCCAAAAGAGAGTATGTGAAAATTCTTTGTACGTGCCCTGTGACTTCATTCATGCTTCAGTGATTAATTGAAATGGATAATTCTTTTAGAAAGGTATATGTTTTCCTTGTTAATCTGTGTGCTAATCTGTGTTCCTTTGACAACTTAATAAGCAAAGGGGTTACGTTATGGTTGTAAACCAGATAAACCAAAAACAGACTGCTACCTAATGAAATGTCACTTTTATTTTTTTTTCTTTCAGAACAGTCAAGTTTGCAGTATGTTCTTGCTTTGAAGTGTAGCATTAGTTGCACATCTGTCAGTATTTCTCTTCAGCTAGGAGGAGTATTTCATAACTTCCTTTAATTACGAAACAGCAAATATTCAGACTTATGAAAACAATTTAAATTTGGGAAATCTGGAGTACTATATGGAAGACATTCTCTTTCCTTTGCTTTTTTTTTTTTTGTAGTATGAGCTTGTTTTTGTGTTAGTGCGTGGCTCATGAGGGATTTACAAAGGGGACTGCTGCCACATTGTCTTGTGCAGTGTCTTTCAAAGAAATAAGTTGATTTCTTCTTGTTCTTCAAAAGAAAGTGTAGTTATACTGCAGAAAAACATTTTGGTTTTTGGATCCTGAACTTCCTTGATAAAAGAAACCTCAGCCCAGGATATCCCCCGCTGTGTTTGTTACTCCATTCACAATTTTATGGTGCTAGGCATGTGGGACTCAAATTATTAACTTTTTTTTTTTCATTCTGAGATGTTGTTCTCTGCTTGCACTGAGCAGAGCTGGAGATCTAATTTAGTAGCCTTGAGCCCACTGCAAGAGCTGTAAATCTGGTTTCCTGCCGTGGGTTGCAGACAGACTGCTATTCTCCTGCACCTCTTTTGGTTTAAAGACTAACATTGTCTGAATATGCTTTCCCTGAAGCATCAATGATGATTTTCTGTCATCAGGATCTCTTTGGTCAAAAATCTGGTAAGGTTCAGAGTTACCTGCACTCATCAGATAAACGAGGCTGTTCCTGAGATGTGCTGCTAGCAAAAGAGGACTCTAGTGTTGCCGGTATAGAACTGAATGGTCTTATACATACATAGGCACATGTGCATAATTATGTCTGTGTATGCATTTAGGACCAGGACCAGCAATGCAACTCGTGTAGCTGAATCCTTAGACTGAAATATTCTCCATAACATACAAGAATAACATGTTCCACTACAATAAACACTTGCCATGACAATTGCTGCTGTAATAGATAAGTAGTAGATAAGCAGTGCTTCGTTCATAACAGCAGTTATCTTTTCCCCTTACAGCATCAAATTAAATAGCAGTAAGGTGATCCCTCTATTACTGAGTCGTAACTTGATGAACTAAATAGTAGTGTCATGTCTATTTTCAGAAGCTTTGTTGCTAAAAACAGATCTTTGCTCTGTGGACTGCTTTAGCCTTTCCCAAAGTGACAGCATTTCATTAGAAATAGCTTGCTGGTCCTTCTTGCCCAGCTCTCCACTGTAGTGCCTGGGCCATGAGAGCAGACAGCTGGGGGAGTTTGGGTTTTGAAGGTTATGATCACAGCAGTTTCGTAAGTGCTTTATTTCAGTTCTGTTCTGGCTGTGCTGGGGACAGGTGCGGTCTGGTTCTGATTTCACCGTTCTTAATTTCTTATCTGACCTGGTAGTTAATCAAGGGCATGAGAGAGGAACAAGGGAAAGCGGGAAAGGAACAGCCTGAGACGGGCAGACAGCGAGAGGGTAATGCTGAGCGTCTGACTTTGCTCATCCAGGAACCGGCAGATCTGCCTGTCGTTCAGTGCTTCTCTGTGTACTGACACTGCCCTGTGCAAAATGGATTTCTGAGAGTTAACCATCGTGTTCTTCTTTTCCAAAGGGTCTTCTGTAGGATTTCATTTGCAGAGCACAGAGGGCAATATCTAGGGTAATTCCAGGGCTTAGTGACTGTGATCTTTTGTCAACTCTACTTGTGAGTGAAATTAAACTTGGTATAAGCACCCACAGTCTGAGCTTGTGCAACACAATTCCTGGCCAATGAGTGAAAAATCATAAACCTGACAAGTATTTATGAGAGAGAAAAATGAGATGTTATATTCTAACAGGAATATATTCATTAAATATATCATTTTCACAGAAACTGAGAATTCCCTCTTCAGTAAAAGGCTTTGAGTAGGTTTATAAAGTCAGATATTCTTTTATGAGTTATGACTTTTTTATGCTAAAACACAGTGTGTTTAAATTCAGGTCAGTGTTTTCTAAGGGAACAAATGACAAAAAAGGCTGAGTTAATGTGATGTTACAGTAGCCACTCTGTTTTTGAGAGGATATTGGCCAATGTCTGTGAATCACCTTATTGCAGCTGGAACCATACCTTAAATAAACCTTACAAAAGCAATAAGCCTGGCAGGGGGAAACATTGACTGTCAGTGGCCTTATGCTACTTCCCATCATCAGAGGATTTGATGCAGCAGGAATATAGCGAAGACTTCAAAGAACAATTTCCAGTAGTCTTTCCCACATAAGCGAGATTGTTCCTGGAAGAACTCGGGCTGTGAACTCCCCAGAGTCTTCTTGCCTGCAGAAAGGTGTCTTTCCTGTCAGAATGAAGATAGACGCCAAAACTGAAAATCTGGACTTCTTCAGCTTCTTGAGGCCATTCACTTATGCAGTCAGGTTTTCAGGAGTAGTAGTCAGTGTGGTGGTGATGTGAGGGTCTGAATGCTGTAAGTACACAATGTAATTAAACTTAATATCAGTTCATACCATAAAATTAATTCCACTGCTACTAGCAGTAAATCTTTGCCTGTGTTGAGCTTCCAGCACAAAGTTTTCCAACACAAACCAAAGCACTGGATGAGACAAGTTATAGCAGCACATGATGGAGCTGGCCAACTTGCTTCCTGGGGAGGGGCCCTAGCTTGCTGCAGCTTCGAGTCACCGCATCAGCCTCATGTGTAAACCTTTATAACAGGTGAGATTCAGATCATTTTGACAAAAGGGATGCAGTGCAAGAGGTGGCTAAGCTCTCTGTGGGATCTAGTATGCCAATATGGATGGACAGGTAAGGTATGGTCAAAGCTGGGGGAAAAGACCAGAGTAGAAGCAAAGTTCAGCTGTATTTGTACCAGATGAATGTCACAAACCAATATCTAAGTATAACTGGGCTGGTGTTAGCATGTTAGATTGGCACCTGCTGCTGACAGAGAGGAAGTCTGTGCTGTTCTCTGCCTGGTGGATGTTATATCTCTCTCAATTCTCCTGCCTCTTACTTCTTTCCATATGATGGCAGCATGCTGTGGAGAAGTAGCTTGTATGTATTCTGTTGCCCTGGTTTCAGCTGCTATTGGTTAGAAAAACAGGAGGTTTGGGGTTTCTTTATTTTGATTTTTTTGTTTGTTTGTTTGTTTGGGTTTTTTGTTTGTTTGGTTTGTGGTTTTTGTTTGTTAGCACTTAAAACACCTTTTAATACGAGTAAAGTAATGTTTGTAATCCCTATGCTGAGGCAGTTTGCAGGGAGCTACTGTTCAGTTTTGGCACAACCATATTTCCAGATGCTATAGATGCCAATTCTTTGTTATTCTGGCACTCATTCTTGGGTAACCATAAACTGTCCTGTATGGGATTTAAAGCTGTGAAGGGTGGAAAAAGCATGGATAGAGACTGAAGAAAGATGAAGGCTTTTACTTCTCAAATCCCTCCACTGCCTAGTTTTCTTTAATAGAGAACGAACAAGCACAGATAGAGAAGCGTGGATTGGATCGGTGCACGCACCTGTGTGTGATATGTCATGGATGCTAATGCATGAAAACCCATAAAAGATTAAAAAAATCATCTGTACATGATACGTGGGATTCATGTTAGACTCATGAAGTCGATCAACACCTCTGATATTTTAACAAAACACACAACTAAGTGTATTTCATTGTTTGAGAGCAGCACAGCTTACCTAATATTCCTATACCTAGGAATATTAGCTGCTAAATATATCTGTTTACAAATGGCAGCCTTGACTTTATTGTAGACCTAGCATTAGCACTAGATGTCCTTTCAGTGGAATTAATTCACCAGCATAATGAATAAATATGAAGTCTAAAAAAAGTACAATCATATATGGCTGAGTAACTGTAGTTAAAGCCTCAAAAACCTATTTTTCAAAGTGGAATTTAAGCTCTGTTGTCCAAATGAATCAGGTTTTCACTTAAAACTAATGAAAGCCTTCAGCTGTAGCCCAAATGTAAAACTCTTGAGAGGGAAGTTGTATTGTGTGAGAACTGACTTTAATAAATGTAAACCCTCACCAAATTATATAATTTTGTTTATTTGTCCATGGGCCACATTTAGATTTATCTGTGGGAACTTTGATGTTTCCTCTCACCCCATCACATGAAAAATGGCTGTGTGTCTTCAAAAGAAAACTGGATGTCAGTCCTCCGTAAGGTTACATCTTGTAGTACTAATCAGCCATCATCCTTATGGTGTGCAGAGATCAAAATACAAAATCCTTAACTGTTCCTCTATTTCTGAACTTTTGAGTGCTTGCAGTAATACATTTTAATGTTCAACGAGGTTGCTGCTGGATAGTCAGGGTAGCGGTGACAAAGTCTATCACCACTTACAAATGTAACGATTAAGTTCAAAGCCTTGGGACAGGGTTGTTTGTTAGCAAAGAGAGCTTGGAAACTGAGACAAAGTATTAACAATCAGGGAGCAAAGGGTGATGTGTTGTGACAGCTAGAGGCATTGTGCTAATAGCCTGGTAACCCAGCTGGGACCCCCGCTATTTGTATGTTTCTCTGTTATTCAGATTATTTCCTCCTGTGGTAAATTAGGGTTTACTTTGGGTTCTTCCTGTCATACCCATATAAGTGGGAAAAAAAAAAAAAGGTAAATGAATAAATGCTGTGTTCAAGCAAAATGCTTTCAGAAAGCTGCCCAGGTTTCTTTTTGCCTGGAGAGAATGACCTACTTGGTTTAACTTTTTAGGTTAATTTTAGCTTTTCAAACATTTTGGGAGTTTGATTTTTTTGTTCACCTGGTTGTGGTGGCTGAATGACAGCTCCTCTCAACCCACCCACCACAGCATTTGCTGATTCTCAGGCAGGGAAATCCCGTGGAAGGAGGAGTGGTGTCCCCTAGCCGACCACAGTCCAGGCAGTGAGGAGCACAGGGCGCCCTAGGGACACGCTCAGCGAAGGTTGAATTACCTGTCAGGGCCTTGAGGGCATGTGTGGCAGAGGGCACTTTGCTCGTGCCCTGGAATGGAGAAGCACGCTCCTTTTTGTTGCATGCTGTTGACAGCAGGACACTGGATACCCGTCAGGAAAATGGATAGCCTTTTAGGTAGCGTGTTGCCGCTCCAAGTGCTGGCATGACACCTTCCCCCTTTCCCTCCCTCCTCCCTTTCTCTGTCAACCTTTTGAGGGCCGAGCTTCAGCGCTCATCAGGAGGTGTTGCATGACATCCCATGGTAGCTCAGGTGCTGATGTTCCTCCAGTCCTGGTTAATGTCCCAAACACAACAATCAGGAGCAAGATGCCTGGTGGAGCATTAGCTTCTGGAATGCTGGGTTACTGGGGGGGGTGGTCCTGAGTGGGAATGCTGGCAGCCTGGCAGGGGTTTGAGATGAACCCTCCCCCTGGCCAGGCTGTGCATATTGAAAGCTGCCTCCTGTGAGCTCTGCTGCCTTTCCTGGTCCTCATTGCTGGGATGGGTGTGGATGGTGGGGGTCCTTCCTCTTCATTAATGTGGAAATGTTCCTCCCCAACATCTTTCTCCTACTTAGGTATTTCTGTCCTTTCCTGTTGTGGTGCAGTGGGCAAACTTCTAGGAAAAAAATACATCAAGGTGGTTCTTAGAAGTTGCCGCTAATGCTCAGAGGTCTAAGGCATAAAGAATTTAATTTCCCTTCATGCCAAGGCTTGACATAAATGATTGGGATAGGCTTGTGCTGTAGCCATTCTCTTTGTCAGAAAGAAGTCTAAAGCACTGGAGTTGTGCCTTGACACAGCAAGATGACTTTAGAAAAACTATAATTTAAAAATATCTCTATTTTTAAAGCAGTTCCTAGAAGAGAAGCTCTGTCTGCCTTCCAGGCTGATCAGGAGCTGAGGGTTCTTTCTGTATGCCAGAACCACTTTGGGACAGATACAGGTGCAGCATCAGTGAATTCGGGGAATGTGTAATAATCCAATTGGCTATCACCAAAAGGTGGCAGCGTCTACATCTGCTTTTCATTATAGCCCATGCTGCTAGTTAAGCCAAATATCTTTGATTTAGGTGCAGTGGGAACAGGGCAGTAGCAATTGGTGCTGGATGAGTAACAACAGCAGTTCCATGTTTGCTTAGTCTTGATGTTTTGTTGGCCAACCCAAATGAGGATAAATAGGCAGACAAACAGATTAATGCTACGGATGGGCTCTGAGAAGCCATCCATGTCTATATTTCATCTCTTCATGGTGGCCCCAAGCTAATCCCTGGGTCAGGACACTTCCACCTCTGGGGATTCAAAGTCTTGGTCTGAGTGTGAGACTGCCCAGAAACAAGGGTGCTGGGAAGTGTCGGCCCTGGTGTTTCTACAGCAGGAAACGAGCAGTGCAGGCTCAGCAGTGCTGTGTCACGAGATACAAAGCAAAACACTCAAGTTAAGCTATGAAGCAAAACACAGTTTGTGCATCCTGAGAAAAATAATCTTCCCCTCTCTCCTAGAAAAAAACCCTTCATAGCAAAAATAAAAGTATCTGTACATATTTATATTTTTGACTTTGCTAGTAAACCATTCTTCATGTGGTAAAATGACAGATGATTTTCTTCAGATTTTGTCTCATTTCTAGTTATCATATGAAAGCAAAAAAATATTTAGCCAGCTTGAATGAATTCTTTTATCTCTCCTTAAAGGATAAATTTTTGTCAGAGTCACTTAATGTTTTTCCTTTAGAGAAATATTCAGTAAGATTGCTCTGTTGCCCTTTTAATTTCCTTGTACCTTTTTCTGAACTGCTGTGTTGCCCCAAGGTAACACGTTAATTAAATTAGGATAAAAAACTATGTTTCAGTGCAGAAAAAGAATTGGACATGTTTGTTTGTTCTATGGAGGAATTTTCTTTTTTGCTTTTTATCCTACAAGGCCCTTCTGAAGTGCAACACTGACTGAAATCTTTGCAAACAACACTTTGCGTGCTGGGGCCTGATGTTTTAATGCTGTTAAAATCAATAGATTCAGTTGTAAAGGAGGAGAGACAGATTTTGCTTTGAAAGTCTCTTACAGCAGTTTACCTGCAGAGAAGTCCAGGTACTGTGGGGTTAAAGTGTCTCTCTGTCTCACAGCATCAGCTGAAGTCAATGTTAATAGTACACTCATACTCAGAGACTGGCCTTTAGAATTTTATACATATGCTCAGAGATTATTTTCAGTTTCTGAATCTTATTTTCATGTTGTAGAACAGCCTCTTGCTACAAAAAAGGCTATGCCCATGCCTTGTCGACAAGAAATCAAAGGTTGGGGACAAGCAGCCTTAGAAAATAACACACTCCTATGTGATTGCTTTCGTCATGTGCTTACAGGAGCAGTGTAAAATTTTCCAAATTATGAATATTATATGTGGAATCCCAATGAAAAATATTATAGACTTTGCCTCTGATCACAGTGTTACTAAGGTAAATAACTGAAAATAATGCTGCTTGTTGAGAAGGGTGTTGTCCTAGCCGTAGAGGTTCACTGGCTTTCCTCAACTGGTACCAAATCCATCCCTGGAACAATATAATGCACTAGTGGTTTTTGGATAGTGCTTTTGGTTTAGTATTAAGTACTTTAGATGGGAATTTGGAACAATGTTGAATAATAATAATTTTGATCAAATGAATTTCTGGACCCACAGAAAAAGTTTTGAACAGTTTATAAGTAAAATGAGACTCAAAAATATTTATGTATTATAACCCATTTGTGGACTCTTGTTCCTTAAGAAAAAGGATTATTTTGGCTAAAAGTTCACGTAATACTTTCAGTCTTTTCTGCTTTTAAATAACTATTATATTTCAATGCATAATTTAAATAAGTGGCTACTGGTTTTTTGTTTGTGTTTATCAGAACATGCCAGGTTTATGGCACAACGTGTAACAGCAAAACCCAAATGTGTTTGTATATCAGAACTTGTCCTTTGTGACAAAATGTGATGGAAAATGTTTCTGAGATCTTTGCAATATTTTATGTCCTGTTTCAACATCTCACATGCATCACCATTTTGCTAATTGTGTAGGTAATATTTCTATGCATTGCAATTTTTTCACATAAGTAGAAAGGAAGTGGTTGAATAAAGGTTATAGTAGTACATGAGCAAGTCAATATTAACATAAAAAGTGAAAGATTTCATGTAAGGTCTTGAAACAGGGTTAGAATTTTTGTTCTGGTTTATACAGTTTCTCATCCTTATTGTAAGACTTTTTTCAAAAATAACAATGGGAAAGGGGAATGCTCCTTGTAGTTGTCTAATTTGTTGGATCAAATTCTACAAGACTGCCAAAATTCCTGACATTTCTTATTAATGACTTTGAAATTGTATCCCTGACCCAGTTCTTAGAAGCTTTAAGAAATGCACCTAAAAATTTCCCTTTTCCTGAAGGAAATTAGCAACCTTAACTGCACCATGATAATAAATACTACAGGAATTGAACTTGCTAAGCCTCCCTGGCAAAAAAGGTAGGCTACCTTTCCCATTGCCTCCCATTTTCAGAGGGACAAACCCCCAGACTCCAAACCCCCTAGTTTCAGCTATTTATATTCAGATGAAGAGTAGTGGAATATTTTGCAACTCCTTTGTTATCGACTCCTTTCCATCCTGGTCCACTATTTAGTGAAAAGTGTTGCTTAGGCCAGGAATCCACGCTTTTCATTCTTAACCTCTTCACAATGTGAAACCACTGCCTTAAACCCCAAGCTTATTTCACTCCATCAGTCTTAGAGTGATCTCTGCTTTTCACAAACAAGTAAATCCTGAAAGCTCAAGGGGTAAAAAAAGATACCTTTTTACTCTAAGACCCCTGAGCTCCTCCTCCTCCTACCTGATACTTGGTGATCAGAGAAAACCTCTTGCCTACAACCGTGCGAGTAACCTTGCTTTGGGAGGAAGCATGGAGAGGATCCCAATGTTCCCTACCTATATGCAGAAACTGCACCTTTATGGACTATCTGTAGGAATGAATGTGACTCAGCCCCACCTCCCTGATGAGTCTCTCCTTCACTTGGTCTCTGCTGAGATGCCTACAGTACCCTTGCCGTAGGGCTGATGGCAACCAAGGGTTCTGCAGCTCCTAGAGACCCATCCAGTGCATCCTGAATTCTCCTGTGTCTCTATACAGGGAGTGTTATGGGGTTTATTTCTTATATTGATATAGCCTATGTCTGAGCTGCAATCAGAGGTGGCACTGAGAGCATTTAAAATCTGGTTGGGTACCTGACAGCACAGCAATCGGCACTGTGGGAATGGTACAGGTTACACCAGTCCACCCGGGATGCTGGGATTTCTTTCAAGGATTCATTTGGTTTGGTCAGTAAGGTCTGTAGGTCATTGTCTTAGCTGGACCCACTAGCCACATCAGTAAAGTTGTATTAATCTTCACATACTTTGCAAAATGCTGCTCTAAGTATGTAGACACTTGGCTTCATCCAAGTATGCCTGGTGAATCATAGACTGTACTATGAAATTTTTTTGGAAGAACTGTCTGCTTGCCAGGAATGAGACACTTCTCTGTCCCCAGTCTTTTAGGGAAGGAAAAGAGCAAAAAGACAGGCAATGCATCTGGAATGACATATAAAGTCTGAGTATTTTTGTTTATTGAAGTAAAAATGCCTCAGGCACAACCTTTATTTTTTGGAATCACAACTTGATTCTCAGTTATCAAACTCTGGAAAGCCTCTCCCAAGTGCTCTGAAATGGTATTCTGCACTTTGGAAAATGCCCAGAGTGATTAGGGAATATCCCAGGAACAACAGGCTAACATTCTCCAAAACATCACATTTTTAATTTTTTCATGATTTTAGCAGCCTCCAAGATTTTATTTTAAAGACCTTTAGACAAAAGTCTCTTCTTGCATAATACTAATTGTAATTACATCATGAAAACGGAAAGCAACCTGACCTGAGATAGTTTCCATTTCTGTTATAAATATAGCTTTCCCCATGTAAATCTATTTGCATTTGCTTTATTGGGTCTGTAGAAAGTTGCTCCTGCACAGTTGGAGGGCATGAATGCAAGTATCCTGCCTCCAGAGAGCAGCTGAAAACCCCACCTGTTCGGGCAAGCACTGAAGGAAGATGACAGAATTCAGCGTGACTGGTTCGTGCAAATGCCCTCACGTATCTATCCATTCATAGCCTATGCTCCGTCTTTTCCTGCCACGCAGCCAGGATTGGAGGGAGGTTGAGCCTTTTCTGCCCTATTAACTTTGGCATGTTTGCTTTGCTTTTATCTCCCAGTCTCCTCTCCCCAGTAGCAACTGCCTTGCCCTCAGTCCGGAGGATGGCCCCATGACTCCTTTGTTTAACTGCTGTTATAAGCTGCTGCACAAATTGCTTGGCAGAGGGTGATTTGTAGTGACAAGACTTGAACCTTATCCCTGGAGATTCACCAGATACCTCTGCAATGCTCTGCATCTCTCAGGACAGGGAATAGGAAGCCCAGCTCCCACTTCCAAGCCTGATCTTGCATCATTCCAGCTATTGCGTAACAGTTTAGCTGAGATACAATGGCATGTCCTCCTTCTCTCTGTTCCATTAATGTGGCTCTGCTTGCTCACAGGAGGTGAGCGAATCTCTCTTTCCTGTTATTTATGGATCGGTATGCACACAGTGACTTGCACACATCCTTTAAGAATTATAGTGGTAGAGCAATCAGATCATCAAAAATGGTTAATCTTTTAAAATCTTTTGAGGAGAAATGGGTAATTTTTAAAAGAAGAATCCATGGAGTGAAAATTAGTCTTGTGTATGCCTCAAAGTGTCACAGTTTACCTCACAGTTTACAAATATTGAACAAATGCTGGAAGAAAAGTTTGGAAGACGAGTTTGGAAGACCATTTAACTTGTATCTTCTTTGCTTTCAAATTTCATGTTTTCCTTCTCTTTATTTTTCATTTTTTCAATGAAACTGTGATACATGTCAATTTTCTATTGCAAACTTGTTGCTGTTCCTAACTTTGTTTGATTTTCACCTCACATTTTTGAAATCTGATGAAGATCCGATGATCTATTTTTAGTCCTCTAACACTTGAAAGTTTTCTTTTTGTGATGATCTTGCTTTTATGTTTTTAAATTGTATCTGATACCTCTTCTTCCTGCTAGAACTAGACCAGCACCCTTCTCTTTCCCACCATGCCTTAGGGTCCCATAATCTCGGAGCTGATGTCTCCTTAGCCTCTCAAGCCTTTAAATAATAACAAACCAAAATTATAGACCTCCTCTCCTTATTCATCTTTCTGCTGCAGAAATACTTAAGTGCCAAGCAGAGGCATGTGAGTGTGTGGTGTTGCATGGCAGTCATGGGAGTTTTTGGCCAACGAGCTCCAAAATTACTAAATGTATTTTCTACTGCTCTGGGGGTGGGTTTGCAACACTTAAGGTGGCTATGGGAAGAAGCTGATGGAAGTTCTGTAGCTGAATTTGGGATAAGGAGTCACCACGAGAAATAATATCCCATTATTGTTCATGACTCAATCCTAGAGATTGATTGAGCTTGTCCTAGTGGCCATGAGGTTACTACCAGGTAAATGAATAAACATAATTTCTCTTACATCCCTGGATTAACCTCCTTATATTTTGCTGCTCTGATTATATTGGTGCTAAGATCCAGTGGATAGTTAGGAAAGCTGAAGGTGTTGGTAATTTTCTTCTCTTGTGATCTTGAAGTGTGGGCAGAACTGTCTTGGTGATAAGGTGGGGAACAAAAAGGGATGTCTCCATTTATTTTCTGTCTCCTTCATTTCAGCCTTCAGGAAAAGACTTTTGGCTTTGACTTATCCAGGGAATGACCTACAGTTTCACAAGTCAGTTTTATGTTGTCAGAGCTCATGGCAGGCTTATGGCCTCAGGACTAAAAGCCCAAGAGAAATAAAACACCAATGGCTTTCAGTAAAGAGGTTCACTTATAGACTTGAATGCTTTCTTTATACTTGTAAGAATATATGCAAATTTTAAGAATTATGAGTGGACTTTGAGACTAAAGTAATTCAATTTACTTTGAAAAACATAGCTAGGGTTCCTGTATGTTTCACTAGAGAAACTGAGCATCCAGCCAAGTAACCAAACTAATTGATGTATGTCTGGAGAAAGAAAGTCTGGCCTTGGACATGACTGGTATTTTACATGTACTGCGTCAGTGTATTGGTTATTTATATTGCAGGAGTGTTTAGAAGACCCACCAAAAAAATCATTGCCTAAAAGCACACAAAACTGAAACAGCTACTGCCTCAATAATAAAAAAAAAAAGATTATTTTTTGTACAACTTCTGATTCTCTGATAAATTTGGAATACCAAAAAATTGTTTGTATAATGAATATATTGTTTCATTACATGCTGCGCACAGATTTCCTTTAGCACCAGGGACATAAGGATGTCACATTCATTATATTTTTAAGATGCATGTAAAACGTCTTTGCTGAGAAAGTTGAAAGAAGTTTTTCTTTGTGTATTAAAAGTGTCACAAAATCACCAGCACAAAAGCACAGATGTTCTGTGGCTGACACACAGGCTTGAGAGTGCTTGTTTCTGCATCAAGATATTGTCTAACTACATAAAACAACTAAACTTTTTTTTTTTCTGTCAGAGATCTAAAGAGATGAATGACAGGTCTTATAATAATGGTAAATATGCTTGGGGCAATGCAGAGGCCAAAGACCATGACCCTGCATTGGTAGAACACTGTTTTCTGGGAGAATCTTAAGAATTTTTAGCAGACTCAAACATGCATGGGAACATTTGGGATGGTTTCAGTTTTTTCTTTTTTTATCTCTTTGGAATAACTTATAAATATTTAAGAATGCCCTTGCAACATGTCTGGTCCTGTGTGAAAAAACTTAAGGGAATATATTTTAAAATTGTATCCCAAGTGTTTATAAGGACCACTGTAAGGTTAGAAATTCCCCCAAAAGCATTCCTTTGTAACTGTGTTGGAATTCTTATATGTGACTAACAAGGAAAATCCTGCTTTAAAGGTATAACATAATCTGTAGGTCTCAGGGGATGAAATAGGTGGAATAAAATGACCAAAAGGATCACAGAATTGTTTAAGCAGGAAAAGATCTTTAAGATTGAGTCAAACCATTAACCTGGCACTGCCAAGTCCACCATTAAACCATGTCCCTAAGTGCCACCTCTACATTCCTTTTAAACACCTGCAGGGATGGTGACTCCACAACTTCCCTGTGCAGCCTGTTTTAATGCTTAATGACTCTTTCTATGAAGAGATTTTTCCTAATATCCAATCTAAGCCTGCCCTAGTGCAGCTTGAGGCTGTTTTCTCTAGTCCTATTGCTTGTTGAAGAAAGACTGACCCCCACCTCGCTAAAAGCTCCTTTCAGGTAGCTGTGGAGAGTGATAAGGTCTCCCCTGAGCCTCCTTTTGTCCAGGCTAAACAACCTCAGTTTCCTCGGATGCTCCTCATAAGACTTGGGCTCCAGAGGCTGGCTCCACTACCCTTCTCTGGACATGCTCCTGCACCTCAATGCCTTTCTTGCAGTGAGGGCCCAGAACTGGACACAGCATTTGAGGTGTGGCCTCAGCAGATCCATGTACGGGGAGACAATCACTGCCCTGGTCCTGCTGGCCACACTAGTTCTGATACAGGCCAGGATACTATTGGTGGTCTTGGCCACCTGGGCACACACTGGCTCATGTTCAGCTGCTGTCAACCAGCACTCCCAGATCCTTTTGTACAGGGCAGTTTTCCAGCATCTCTGCCTCAAGGCTGTAGTGTTTGCTGCATGGGATTGTTGTAACCCAGGGCAGGACCCTTGTTCAACCCTTCACCTTGTTGAACCTCATCCAAATGACCTTGGATGATGGATACAACCTGTTCAGATCCCTCTGCAGAGCCTTCCTACCCTCCAGGAGATCAAGACTCCTATCCAAGTTAGTCTCATCTGCAAACTGACTGGGGGTGTACTTGATCCCCTTGTCCCAATCATTGATAAAGATACTAAACAGGGCTGGCCCCAGTGCTGAGCCCTGGAGAACCCCACTAGTGATTATCTGCCAGCTGGATGTAAATCCATTCACCAACACCCTCTGGGCCCAGCCACCCTGCCAGTTTTATCACCCAGTAAACAATGCACCTGACCAAGCCATGAGCATCTAGTTTCTCCAGGAGAGTGCTGTGGGAATCTGTGACAAAGGCTTTACTAAAGTTCAGGTAAACAACATCTTCCCCTTACTAGACAGGACTGCTGATAAAGATAGGAAGTGATTTGGTGAGAACTTCTGCCAGCTCCCTCAGCACCCTTGGGTGGATCCTATCCAGCTCCATAGGCTTGAGTGTGTCTAAGATGTGTATCAGGTTTCTGAACTTTCCTCCTTGGATTATGGGGTCTTCATTCTGCTTCCTGTCTTCCAGCTCAGGGAGCTGGGTACCCACAGAACAAGTGTTACTTATTATTAAACACCAAGGCAAATAAGATATGAAGTACCTCAGCCTTTTTCTCAGGCTTTGTCACTCAGTACCCAGTAAAGGATGGAGGTCCTTAGCTCTCATTTTGTTGCTGATGTATCTATAGAAACATTTTTTATTTTCTTTTATGGCAATAGCCACAGTAATAAAGAACAATGGGAGCTGCCTTGCAGGGCAGATTGAGGTTTCAGTGCAGAACTAAGCGGCACAGCAGGAAAAGAACACTGAAGCACGTGTGTGATGGAGAAAGTAAATATAAATGAGGCGATACTGACGCTTCTCACTGAAGGTATGTTAGTGTTTAAATGGCTCCTGCAGTTTCCTTGAAGATTTGGAGCAGAACAGAGTCTACACCAGCAGGCTCAAAGCTGAGCTGCAGTTTAACACAAGCAAGCTGTCAGCGACTTGGTCACATCATCAAAGCTCATATAAATACACCCAAATGACTGAGTTGTTCAGTGTCTGAAAAGTATCAAGGGGATTTATAAGTCACAAGGAGATAGGAGTGAGCCCACAATGATCTGATTGTTTGATGTGCTGATTAATGGTGACATAAATCTGGTTATTGGAAAGGGGACACACCAAAAAAAATTGTGTTCACACATGAACTGGAATTAATTCAGTTGCATGCAGCATGGGGAAAAACACTATGAAAACATGAGATTGTTGATTTTTTTTTTTTTTAATCAGATGCCTTTTTTGCTTAATTATGACTTTCTAAAGAACCTCTAGGACTTCTCCTTGAAAAATGATAATTTTTTTCACCAGCTGACCTTTATGTCCAGCTATTTACTTGCAATAACTATAGAATAGCACTGATAATTCCATTTCATAGCATTCTCTGAACCCCAAGTGAGTCTTTCTAACAGTGTGCAAGTCCTTATGGGTTTATTTTACCAACATATTCATACTCATGGATATCTCCATACTATCTCAAGGGTCACAGAAATCGGCTGAATTCCTTCTACTCCCATCACTGAACATCAGCTGGAAGCTTAGAATACTAAAGAGGACTAGATCATCTCATTGTAGTGCCTACAAAGTATACAGGAATGTAATAGAATATAGGCAAAGTGTGGAATTGTGTTGAGTGGTACCAATTTCCAAAATTTGTGACTGGAATAATTAGGTGAGTTTTTTTCTTTGTTCATTTGGGTGCTGGTTGATTGGTTTTGTTGTTGTTTGTTTGTTTTTGTTTTAAATATGCACATCATTTCATTGTTGTATTGCTGGGATTATATTTGGAAATTTTGGAACAAATTGGAAAAGCACATGTTCTTTTATACCTTCAGGTGAATCTTTTGTTTAGATGTATGCATCTTGACAAATGTTTTAGCTTCTGAGGGAATGCACTCTTTCATCTACTGCTATTTATTAATGTAGCATTTGAACATTTTAGTCATAATATCATGACACCTAGTGTCCCTTTTCGTATTTTATTTGTGAGCAAGGCAGTGCTATAGTCTTACACATTTAGGCAGTTTTAGGTCTGTCTTGTTTTGGTCATGTCCATAAATGAGTCCTACAGCAGAGATGGTCATCCAACATGCATGGCAATTATCCTTTTCAAAAACTTCAGCACTTGTTTCCTTGTTTGTAAGGAATAACAAGCCATAAAAAGCAGGGAAAGCAGAAGGAAGATTTTGTTGTATGGTTTCCTTTACTTAAAGCTTTTGTAATCCCCCTTGAAAGCCACCAGCCCTGATTGCTCCATCCTATGCCACGAGAGCAATGGAACTGCAAGAGGCTTCTCTGTCTGCTGTGGATGGAGACATGGTCCCTGGGTAAGGGAGGGTAGATGTGTGTCCCAAGGGGACAAATGTTTGCAAGTGTCCTGTCAAGGAGTAGGCTGTCTACTGTGACAAAGTGATGGTTTGCGACACCTGAGGACAAACCAGACGAGTTCCAGACCTGATGGCAATTATCATGCCCACTCCCTTTCATAATGAAACTTGTAGGCTGAGGGCTAGGACAGAGAGTACTTTTCAAAAGCCCAATTGCTGGCTATATTTCAGCTGAATAGACTATACACAACACTTGCAGTCTTGCATTAGAATATTTCTACTTTACTTTTTTCAGGTAGTTCGGTGTGAATTGTATGTTGTGTAAGTCCAGCATTTCTTCACACTTATTCACGTTGCATTAAATTTTATCTCGTCAGTAGCAGAGAGAAGGAAGGTGGGGACTGTTTGCAGGATCTGGTGATGGTGGCAATGTTTGTCTTCAGTTGGCACACAGGCGCTATTGCTGAACATGTTTCCAGACCTTAAGCTGGCTGTTTAATCAGCTCTCAAACTTTTTGGGTAAACAATGGACTAGAATCACTTGCTTGACACTAGTACTGCTATTGTATTTTCTTACTCCGAGAACTGTCAGATTGGACTGGACTCAGCCATATTTGCTGTTAGAGTTCCCAGTGTTTGTTTAAAAAAGGAATATTCTGAGAGTGCAAGAGGTCTGTTATCATTTTCATCTGCATACATAACTTTCAATGACTGTAATGGGAAATACGGAGAGGGAACAGATTGCCTAAGAATGTCTGTCTTTAAAGCAATTAGTTTGATAAACGACCTGACTGAGACTGGTCAGAAAGACAACAGAGGAGAGACTTATCTATGAAGAGGTACCAAATCACAGCGACAATTCGGGACTCCTGTGCACTGGAAAAGATGTGAAGCTTTTTGTCTCTACAGAGCTTTACTTTTTTCTGGTACTAATCTGTGCATTTGAAGCCTTTAGAGCAGTTGCTGTTATTCTCTGCATTTAAGGCTAAGGGAAGTGGAGGCAGGAAGCTTCAGGGGTTCTCCAGATAGAGAAGTCATAGGGTTTTATCTGAGGAATTTCTGGGGGTTCTTGCATTCATTCGCTGTTGGACTATTGGTTACTGGGCTGAGGGGGGATGAGCAGCATCCCAAGCTACGTATAGGTTATGCAGATGCAATAAATCTTGAGAGGATTCAACTCAGATGTCCTTCAGCTACTGTGGCCGAAGCCCATGGTGTGATGCAAATGTCACATCAGATGACTCATGTCACTATGAGCTGTTGCTTCCATAGAAAACTATTGAAAATTAGTGATTTTAGTGAGATTTTACACAAATAGGTCTGTGTTATCTGTTGCACAAAACTTAAAGGAATGCTGGGAATGAAGTCCTGTTTTCTGGTTTTCCCCCACTGGTTTCTCAAGAGGTCTTCAGATGCTCAGGAAAGACAAGTACTGTAAACAGTTCAGCATATAAATGACAACACATACTTTAGTTTCTAACATCAATAAATAATTAAAAAGATATTTTAGTTTACATTTTCATATTTTCAAGGTTTCTACCAACAAAACTGGTTTGTTTTTTTTCTTTCCTGTCTGTAAAAGAACAGCTGGTTGGGGTAGATTGGTGCAATTCTTTGGTGAAATATTTTTCCATTGATGTAGGGGGTTTAATAAAGACTTGTTTTTCAACAAAAAATATGTGCTCATCCCCTTAGAATTTTTCAGGGAAAAAGCACAAAACACACAAATCTGTAACCATGGTTATTAAGGTCAGTTTCTGAATTTCAGCATTTTGATATTATAACTGCAGATTTCAATATAAAAATGTAGAAAAAAATACTTTTAAAATTTTAACTTCTAAATTGCTGGGAAATTATTTTCAATGTATTTTCCTTTTCATTTGGGGCAAGTTCCAGGATATTCAGGTTTCCTGTGGAGGATAAATCCTGAGTCTAAACCAGTAGAGGACTTGGTTTTATCTTGAACATTCACGATTGTATTCAAGAAAATGCTGGCATTATACAAAATTATTGAGGAAATGTTACTGGTCTGTGTGCAGCTCTTACATTTGTGAGCCTTTAAGAACATCTTTAATTCAGTTTGAGTCAGTGATAAGAGTTGTGAAGTATGCCCTTTGTCATTTAGCAACACAGGGAAACCCAAGGGGAAGAGAAGTGTAGTTTCCCATGAAGTGCAGGAGGACCTGTAGTGTTGGGTAGTCAGCTGAATGTTACATTTTTTAAAAGCCAGATTTTCAGTTCTTATCCCTATTCTTCTTTTACCCCTTCCTCTTTGCTGTGGCACTACTTAGATGAAGCTTTCAAGCAATCCCAGCAACGAATGCAAATATATGAATGCACTGAAGGAGGATTTTTCAAGAGAAGTCTTGGTCCCCAAGTTCCTCAGTTTTCTCTTGAATACCTCATGTCCTTTGGTTCTTCCTCCTTGGTTTTGCCTGTTCTAAGTTTAGCCCATGATAACCTCTCACAATTAGAGAAACCTGAGTGGTAAATAGTAGGGTCCCAAGAGGTTACAAAAATCGGTTCATCAGGATCTCATGACATAACGTGGCCTTTACAGTATAATGAGTTTAGGTGCAAAACCTTTTTCAGCCAAACGAGATGGGGACTTACTCATTGCAGGTTTTGTGCATTTGTGTTAAAAATGTGTAAATGAACACAAATTTCTTTCCAAAGAGTTATGGCTCATCCAAGGCTCAATGCTCTCTCTGTGTTTCTTGCTGAATCAACATACTGTCATGGCATTTCCTTAATAGATTTGCATTTACAAGCTGAAACATGATTTAAAACTGAAAACCACATCTATGTGACAAGCTCTTTTGCTTGTGCCTGTGACACCATAGATCAAGACCTGCTTTTTTTTAATGAAAAGGGAGAGAAATGCCCATCTCTAGAGATCCAATACAAATTTATACCCAACAACCTGAGTCTTTTTCTCTCTCTCATGATGCTTGTCCTTCTGTGGACAGTCTAATTCTTTGCTTTTCTTTAGTTTGGGTCTTACCTCCTTTGGGCTTGTTGCTCCTTTTTTCTTCTCAGCAAGACTGTTCACTAAGTTGCACCTAAAATCATGAAATGCATGTCTAGGTCCCAAAACCTCTTTACATCTGGAGTGTATTCACCTTTTTTTTTTTTTTTAAATAAGCTTATCTCCGGTCATTGACATGATGCCTATTTATGGATACATGCTGGCTCCTTTCTGAGTCAATATGAGTTTTTCTATTGTCTCCAGTGGAAGTTAGGGTTGTGCACTTGGACATAAAAAGTTTGATGGAGTCTTTAATTAAGTTTGTGAAAATCATTAGAGGATGATAACCTTTCATCCCTCCTGACCTCAGCTGGATTTTGAACTGGCTAGCTAAAGGTTAAAAATTCTGTATTCCTTTTGCAATGCTTTGATCCAGGAAGCCCATTGTATTTTCAAATCCTTTAAATTTCCCGTTTTCTGGCTTCATTTTAAATGGTGGTGGGTGGTTCTTCTGCTTTAATTTCCTGCTCGTCATTCTTCCCCATGCATCCCCTCTAAACAAGGTTGCTTGTGAGATTCAGTCTGGTTATTAGTCAGCCTTGCTGTAACACTCCCTTTGAGGCTTTGTCTTCTCTAGAATGGACAAGAGAAGATCTTTGTGCAGAAGTCTTGGATAATGCAGTTTTGTGTGTTGAGAGACACGAATAAAACCCATACCTTGGGCTTTAGCGCAGTTTGGGATCTGGTAAAAATGTCCAGTCAGAAATTAGAAAAATGGGGGTTAAACTGACTTGAGGAGAAGGCTAGGAAATGCAAGCTAAGCCATTCTGCCATCAAAAAAAATTTCTCCCAAATCATGTGGAAAAAAAGTTTATTGAAACTTTGGCAATTCTCAATCCTGCCATGCAATCTGTAACCTGATACCAAGGTGTCTGCCTATGTTTTACACATCAGAGATTTGGTTTGAAGTTTGGTTACTCTGAAATAAGGGGCAAATTTCTCATTTATTTCCACAGAGTTAGGAAAAGAGGCTTTCTGATCCACACAGTTGAGCTGCCTGTTCTGGGATAAAAGCATTCTTGTTAGATTGCAAGAGTTTTAAAAAAAAAAAGCTCTGCTTTCAGTCTTAGCTGCAAATTTTTTGGGGTCAAACTTGCTTTATTTACTTTGAATTCCAGATCAAGATGGAAAGCAGCAGTGAAATGTACTCAGACTCTCCAGGGTTCCTACCTGACTTTAGTCAGGATTAGAGTTTGGGTAAATTGTTAATTTTCCTGTGTTGTAGAACCAGAACAACTTATGTTGGATCTGCAGATTATGACCAAGTTCTAGCCTTACAGTCTCTTGAACTCAAACCCCAGATGCTAACACTATCAAAGTCTGGAATACACATTTGGATTCAAAGCCAAATGTTGTGACTTGTATTAATTTTTAAATATACAACCTAAGCCTATCCTTCCTTCTCTAACACTCTCTAATATCATTAGGAAAAATACCCACTTACTCTTGTTGATGAAATAATTGGAATGTATTAAATGTTATGACTCTTCTGTCTTTCTTCTCTGCTGTGTGTTGGTTCTTCTCTAGTATGTTGATTTATTGAAAATAAAATGCTCTTTTTCTGGCATTCTGTCCTCACAGCTGCAAAATCCTATCTGATCTTTTGTTAACAAATTGATCACTCCTTTAATGGTTTTAAGATTTGAGTTTGGCTCTTAAGTGTCCAAGAAAATCCTAGAAACCAAGGCTGACTCCATTTATCAATCATTGGTCTTTTAATATGTGCAATCACCGTTACACTGGGAAATACATGGGGTTGGGGTAACCATCAGTAAGCCACCACTTCTAATGATTTTTCTAGCCTTGAAAGATTCTTTTACCTTTAAAACATCTTATTGCTACCACAATACTGATCTTTTTAACCTTTCTACTAATTATGTTTCTAAAATCCTGGAAGGCAGTTTTCCAGATAAATCCTCTTTCATTGAGTTAAAGGTAGCCTTCTTTTGGTGACGACAGCAGCCTGCAGGAGCTGTGAATGGTAGCAATTCAGTTGGTTTCTTGGCTATAGATTGAGAAGCTGAAGGGTAATGATTTTGCAGCTTGTAAAAATGGAAATTCTGGTAAATAATTCATCTTCATTTTTTTTATTAAAAAGAAGAAAAAAAATTGAACAATTGAAAAAATATTTATAAAGAAATGCTTGTTCTTCGTACAGTGATTTTTGCAAATAATTAAGCTGAATCAACCATTTGCATGTTAAACTAAAGCTGAAGAGAAGATGTAAATATTCCAGACATTATTTGCTCTTCAATAGGAAGCATTGAAGGGGTGTGAAATTTTTTTTCTTTTTCCTTGTTTAGCTTTGCTTTTAGTAGCCAACCAAATCTAAGGAGCTTCTCAATTGTCTGAAGTCACTGAATTTTCGTTCAGGCAAGGAAACTCTCTCATTCAATGCAATAGGAAATACTTTGCATAAATGTAGCCTACTTTTACTCCTTAATCAGAATTAAACAGGACACCAAAGGCAGTGACATTATCTTGCATCCCAGAAAAACACAGAATGGGATGGGTGGGATTTCTTTGAAGTATCACGGTATCTAATTCTTCAGTTAGTCACATTAATAACTTTGCTTGAACAAAACCAAGGCTAGGTGATTTATATAGTGGAATGCTGCTTAGCCTGTCTCAGGTTCAGTAAATGTTTCACTGCACAGTAAAGTTACTGTGGCAGTACCCTGTAGCACTTTTTAAGTACAATTTTGCATGCTGCTGCTAGGAAGGTAGGATGTTTACTGTTAATAAAGGTGACACAGGAAAATCCCTCTTAAATTATTTACCAAAATATTGCCTTTGGTTAAATTGCCTTCAACTAAAGTCTGTTGTAATGGTAACACCTCCAAAAGCATTTAATGTCAAAACTCAGTTTTAGGGATTTGAAATGTTCTTTTATAATTTTTCTGTAGATTTAATCGGTAAGCAACAAGTTGTCAAAAGAGTTAAAGGAGCCATCTTTGATTCTACCTTAGAAATGAAGACAAGATCTTAAAAATTCTGGCTGTAAGCATGACAGTTTTAGAACCTGCATAAGGAAGGAAGAAACAATTAGGAGAAATAAGAAACATTTGCAACTTTTTGCTTAGCAGCTTAATTTCTCCATGTTTGTTTGCACCCCATCTAATTTCTGAAGGTTTTGCAGGCTGTCACTTGATACGTTCATCAATCCTGTCCAGAGTTGCTAATGTTTTCTTAACTGAATTTTTAAAGTCATCTAGTCAGTCAAAAACTCTGCCTCAAACAAACCCTCTCAAGTTTGGTTTTCTTGCAATTTAAAGGTGCAGTACAGGCAACTTCAAAAATCTAGAGATTTCTTTTGTTTGACAGACTTCACAATATTGGAGAGGAGTCTGCAGAAAATCCCCTTTATATAATATCAGACATAAGTCATGGAAGAATCAAGCCAATAAACCTGCCACAGGAAGAGAGGCAGCTTCTCTGCTGTGTTCCATCCCCTTCTGCATTGACCTGGGAGAACAGGAGTGATTAGTTTTGTGAACATAAACTTACACGGTTGATATCATTTTGGGACATAAGTCATTGCTGGTACATAAGCCCTTTGTTTTGAGGCAAATAAAAATGTGATATTGAAAAAATACAAGTTAGGGGATTTACACAACTACTGCACCTTTGTACCTAATGCTTTCGAGGAAAGGATAAGGCTCAACCCAAATTGTGCTTCAGTCTCTGCTGTGTATATGTCAAGTATCTGCTAATATCTGCTGAGGGCTGATTCATTCCTGGTTTTATATGTACCTCTCCTACCATACAAACGCAGGACTTCTCAAGCATGTTGCTAGCTAGGGAGACAGCTGTGGCCTTTCCCCATGGACTTGAGATCTTATGGTTTTGTAATTTCAAGGGGGGAAAGAAATTTTTCACCTTTTTTGGCATATCGCATAAACTAGAACTATTTTAAGCCAATAAATCCAACTCAGGTATTACAAAATTGTCCTTGTAAAATTAAGGGATGGGTTGGGCTTGTGTTTGGCTAAACTCTTTGAAGTTTCTCAGTGTTTTGACATATCTAACAAAATCCTACACATTGCGTATAGCTGGAAAGGTATCACAGGAACCAGTGACGTTATCAGAATAAACCAATAGTAACTGAAATGCAAATTTAAACAGGTGATGAAGCTAGTATAAAATACTTAAATACATAGTGCACTGTATTGCTTGGGATTAACTTAAGGGGAGAAGAATTATAGCCATCTATGCCTTTAAAAATCAGGTAAATGGGATCTTTCACCATGATAACTGAGTGGCCAGAAAAGAGGAGCATAATGGTGGTGCATGCAGAGTTCAAGTCCTACCAAATGGCACTGGGGTTAAACTCTGGGTATACTGCCCACTGTTTAAATATGAACTACTCAAAAGAAAGATACAGAAGTTTAAAATAACAGCACGCAGATTTCTTTATAGAATTTAAAGAATGAAAAACACTTGAAAAAATATCAGCAGGCAGGGGCAGGAAGAACAAACGGTAACCAAATTGGTTCCTGTGACAAACCATAACATTTACTTTAAAGCATCAGCGTGCTAGTCAGTAAAAGTCAAGCTACTACTCTTTTAATAGATCCCAGGCCTTCTTAAACTCACTGGTCTGCAAGTATTACCCAGGTCAAGAGCAGGTCAAAAAGTGAAAACCCATGTGAAAGTAAACTTTAAATATCTGCTTTTGAAGAGCTATAGCAGACTGTCTCCGCTACAGTAAATGTATTTCCTCTGCTTGTATGATATTATACAGTATGCTGGACTTACAGCATTGATAATTTCTGCACCATTTGTTCAGTTAAGAATTAAGAATCTCCCTCATTATAGTTTTACATAAGTCAAATTTATTTTACTCTTAAGGTTTTGGGGGATTTAATTTTAAATGTCATGGCATTTGACTACAAATATTTTACAGAGCATATCACCATTATTTACTGTAACTCCATTTACCAGACCATGTCTCTCAGTTAAAGACCACTTTTTTAACTTTGTGTATACAAGTGCACTTAGGCAAGTTGAATTTCTAGCCTTGCTGCCTGATGATAATACAACACCAAGATCCAGGGAGCTGAAAATAAAATTCTGGATTTAGCACCAAAATTGCAGACAATACTGCATTGATACAAGGTAAATTTTTAAAATCCTTCTTCCCTTTTTGATATCACTGGAATACTATGGGTTTTGTTTTGGTGTGTTTCATTTTTTTTTTTTTTTTGTCTTAGAGATTTATAAATATCAGCATTGTATTGTTGGCATTTTCAATTTTTTTGTCTGACTCCTATTCAGAATTGATGTCTTCTTTGAGCTGAAACTCTTGTTTCCCCACAGAGTGAGGAGAATCTGACTCCCTGTTTTGAATTTATTTGCCTAGTAGAATGTGTATTAATTTAGCCTGCAATACACTTGCTTCAGCTTTTGCTGGAGTGAAAGGTCATACTCTGAAGCTGGTTTTCATTTTGTTTTATATGTGTTAATGTAATACCTTATGAATTACCCTGGATTGTTTTTCTGACAGCTAAAAAGCATAATCATTTTTCCTTCCAGGAGGACTGAAAGAAAAGCAATAATTCCTATTTCAGAGATGATTTAAATTGTTTTGCCTCATTTTTGCTTCTTCATATATAAATAGTGAGTGAGATTTGGGCTCTGTTCAAGTTGGTGGCAAGGCTCCCATGGATTTCCATTGGGCTGGGCTATTGCTGTTATTGTAGTTCTCAGGGCTGTTATGCTTGCACATGAAATCTTTGCCAGCTCATTAAAATAGCACAGATCTGAAACGAGTGGAGCTGTTGTTTTGCTGCTCCACAAGGGCCCATTCTGCTGTTGTTACGGAGGCAGAAGTCCCAATAAAGGGACTTCCCAATCTTTCAAGGATGATGAGGCTTAAGAGGAGGAAAAATAATGTAGACTCTATCTTTCATGCAGTTGTCTTCAAGTTTGATGCAAATTTGTGCTAAACATATGCCTGAGACGGGACAACAAAATGTGCAATTATAAGTGATGGGGCAGATACAACCTGTATTTGAGAGTTTTGTCTTTGTCTCTTGCTCTATTGGTATTCAACTAATGATATGTGTTTTGCTTATTGGTTGGGAAAAGGAGGATTGGATGGATTCCTAGGGAAGTAGGTATTATGTTAGCAAATAATATGATTTTTGTCTTACTTGTTGTTATTTTTGAAAGTCGTGATGTTTCAGATGTTTAAGATAAGAACATGCACAGTCGCAAATTAAATTTCCAGAAATTTGAGAGGAAAATGAAGTTTAGACAAAAATTTGTGTCAGTGTAAAAGATCCATTCTCTGTGTTCAAGAGAGCAAAAAGCCAGAACCAGACACAGCGGGATGAATCCAGACTGCTGCACAAGATGCTTCTAATAGAGGTCATACTTGCCGACCTTCGGTGCATTTTGGGGAAAAACTCCACCATTAATTTTGCTTCTCCAAATGCATGAGTGTAGAATGGAAGTTCCCACATAAATGATGGGAACTCGATGAAGAAGGATGTCTTTCTTGGTGACAAATACAATTTGTATAATAGGGTCAATTAGTTTTGCACCTTTTCACTACTAACCTTAACCTCCCTTTAGACAGATGACTTTTCTTTATTTTTTTCCAGTGGAGCTAAATCTTCTTTTTAATATCTGTATTACATTGGGCTTTTATCATTTCATTATAGAGAATGAATTTGAAAAACGTATGTTAGATCTATATCAATATGTAAGTGCTGCATGTGGGCTTTTCTGATGGAAAGGGCTAGTAAAATACCAGCTGGGACTCGGGAAATTGTTTCATCTCCTTGCTCCATCAGGGATATTTAAGTGCATTTAGATACTGCTCAGGTCAGCATTGCAGAACCTAAGTGATGTAGGAACCCAAATATCTCAGGAGAAAAGCGCAGCAGTATCTAAAGGGAGAGCTGGAACCTGAGCTCTTGAATCAAGCACCATGCCTCTGCACTCCCTGCAGAGTGGCTGCAGCACCCTGCGTGCTCACAGACCCTCCTGGCAACTTGGTGGGCAACTGGGCAACCTTAAACTGCCCAAGTGTTTGCACCTATCCAGGAATGCACTTTGATAGCAAGGCCAGTAGTGCAGACTGTGCTTGGGTAAGACAAACCCTGTCTTCAGCTGCACAGGGATGCTCAGCATGCTCTGGCACAAGTAGGCTCTATCCAAACTGCAAGGGCAATGCCATCTTTCCCTCAAATTTCAGTCAGGAGGAGGCAGAGGTGCTGACAGCATTGTGCAGAGTGATTCCTTGCACTGTGAATGGCTGATCAGAGCCCCTTGCTCCTTCTGTGGAAATGCAGTGATGCTGCTTCTTGAACTTAGAGAAAAGCAATGAACAGAAATACAGGAAAGTTTATTACAGCATTGAGAGTCTTATTGGTCATACAGCATTTCAGTAGTGCCCAACATCTAAGTGCCTTTGAACAGCTGATCAGAGTAACCTCTAGAAATTACCTGATTTCAGAGAACACATCAATCAGGCGTGGATAGCAACACAAAAATGAAAACAGATGGAATCGTTAATTGTCTCTGAAAGCTGGTAATTTTTAAGTCTCAGGATACATGTATGCATGCATGTGCTGAACCAGCTGTACTACCTGTGTTACAATGCGGAGTCCCAAAGCAGATACCCAAGTACAGCACCAATCCTCGTCAAAGACCTCACTCTCTAGTAATGGAGTTGTCTCCTAAAGTTGTGGGGGGAGGAGTTGTGTTGGGGTTTTTTCCCCCCCTTTCCCCCCCCCCCCCAAATCTGGGCTTGCTTACACTTCGCTGGAGCAGCAACATGGATTATATCCCACTAATTAAACAATAGGGGTGTATGCTTTTCTGGAAAAATGGTGCTCTCTATTATCACTGTTTTGTGTCCCAACCACCAACTAAGCCAGATGTACCAGTCACGTTGCACTTGGTCAGTGGTGCTGTGTCTACCATAAGGATTCCTGCTGGTGTGGATCAGCTAGCCACAGGTTGGGCTTCTTCAAAATGCTTTATGCCACTCTCCCTCTCTATCTGTTTGCACACATACATGATTTATGTATCAGTGCTGAACTGGAGACAGTGTGCTCACATGAATCCATCCAGGTACTTGTTTTCCTTTTCTGCAAAAAACTCCTCTTAAAGAGAAATTTATTCACTATCTTTTCAAAATTTTGTCCGTGATTGCAGCTTTAAAACTAGAAATGTTTAAGTAAAGTTACATATTTTAAGGCTGTTTTTGTCTGGATTTCCCAGAGTGGCTGTTGGAAGTGAAGGTTTGTTTCTTTGAAATCTCTCTTTTGCCCATGAAGCTTAAAATTCAAATGCTCTCTTTATTTTTCTTTCTCGTCTCTCTTCTTTTCCTACTTGTTTTTCATTCTTACAGCATTAACATTAGTGTAAAACCAGGCAATGAGGAGTGAATTGTATATCCTTTTGCCTATCACCCCATGTCTGTGATCATCTAGTTCATAGATGTTTTCAATTACCCTGCTGTTTGTTTTGCCTTGTGATCTTGCCCAGTCAGTATTTAGACAGTGATGCAATGTATGTACAATCCCTTCAGGTATTTAACAATACCTCTTTGCACTTTGTCAAGCTCCTTCACCCAAGTGTGCCTTGAATACCTTTGCAGCAGAGAAGGCAGATTAATTTCAAGAAACTGCAATAATAGATTTTAAAAGTCTGTACTTTCAGGTTCACAGATTAAAAAAAAAAGCACAAACCTCCCCTTCAAAACAAACAGCACAAACACAAAAAAACCCCCAAGCTAACAGATCTGCTTTATGGTTTATAGGTATGTTTTACCTAGGCTGGCTAATAGTTTCTGTGTGGAAAATTGGAGTGTGAGCTGTTTGTTTACAGGGATCTAAACATGTGTATTTTTATAACTTCTCTGCTGTCATAATGAATTACCAGCCATAAGCTGTCCTTTGTTGGTTTTCGAGAAAATCAAATGAAACCCAGCAGGAGCTCCCAGAGTGCATTGTCCAAGAGTGTAAAAATGCTGTGTTGATGACAGATCATACTGTTTTTATTAAAGCTAAGAACACTGACTTTACTTTGCTTTTTGACCCTAGTGCTTTACTGTCAAGGTGATTTTATTTCTACAAATTTTCCTTCTGCAGGCCTCATCAACGATTCACCATAAAACATTAGACAAATTCTCATCATCTGTATATGATTAGAGCAGGTTCTGCTGTGCTGCTTGCTACAATTTAAAGCGATGTTTTTCAGCTTTTTCTGAAAAGGAGTCAATTTACCACCCTTCATTCATAACACAATGTCTCCTTGTTTTCATATCAGTTTTCTTTGGTTCTTTTTAAGCTGATAAGAACGTAATTGAAGGAATTTTAATGCATTATTTGCTAAAGACTGCAACCAATTTTTCAATTCTACTCTCTGAAAAATTTTAGCTTAAAAAAAGTGGTTTTATACAAATGCCGTGACGGATGAGCAGGATGCACATGTGACAGTCTGCTCTGAGAATAGTATAAGCTTATTGAAATACTGTTGAGAAAAATCTTCCCAAATTAAACACATGATGATATTGCAAGCTTTTGCATAGGCAATTTTGGCTTCTTTTCTGTAAGAATTTCTCAAGTGAATAATAATCTAATCTTACGCTAAACCTAGCCCCATGCCAGAGTCAAAATAATTAATTGTACTGCTGTAAATTTTCCACATCTCTATTGATCCAAACAATTAACTTAATACAATATATGTGTACTAAAACTATATTTTTATTCTTTTGAAATAGAAATATTTTAAGAATGGAAAAAAACTTTTGCACAGAACCCTATGTATTGAGTAGTTTTTCAGCAAGAAGTTTAGAAAAACTTCCATGGAGTGTGGCTATGAGATAGAAAAGGAAGAGCAGGAAGTCTTGTTTTAGTTTTTTATATCAATGCACACAATCTAGTTTTGCATGTTACAAAAATGGACTTGACACAGGTCTGTATACAATTCCCATCAATGTCTGTCTGTGGTTCAGGATTAACCATCCTTTTCTTGGAAGAGAGAGACTGGCACAGTAAATCTTTCATGGTGTCCTAGACATTCATCAAGTATTGGCTTCTTTGATTAGAGATTTCTTTTTTGATCCGTGAAGAACCCAAAAAATTCAGTCACAATTCTGGACTGGGTATTCATTTTGTCACTCTTGATGCCTTCTGATTTAAGCACTTCATGGCCAAAGAAACACTCAGCTTCTCTTATTCATCTCCTCACACACATGCAACTCAATTTGCCACCTAACATAAGCCTCAAATTATTTAATTTTTTCTGTTTCTTTAGGTTACTGAGTACTAGTACAGTCATAAGCTGTGTCAAAGTGGTGTATACATATCTGCTTATTGCCTGCTTTACAAAATCACTTCTTCTCTTGAATGAATACACAACACTGAAGACTTCAGATTTTTAGTGGAAGTTTTTCTCTCCATTTTGCCAATTGTGGTACAAGACAAGATACTAGTGACTCATTTTAGAAGACTTCAAGCTACCCTAGGGCACCCCTGAATTATGCATAGCTTTACTCCAATGTAACATTACTGATGATGGATTTTCCCTATCAGCCTTCTCTGACATATTTTTCCTCATTGCACCTCCTCTTTTCAACATGATGAATGAGGACAAATCTTAAAACCCAGGGATGAACCAGCTGTAGGAAAAATCTCTTCTAAGAGTTATTTGTAAAATTTAGCAAATATATGAGACAACACACGTTATACACAGCAATAGAATTTTATAGAGATGATTTAGCACTGAAATCCCCAAAAATGCTTCATGGCAAACTTTGCAGAGCAGACGTATGCAGTAAATTAATGTGTGGTATGATCTCATTTCTACAGTCCTAATTCGAGATTTTTGGCTTCCCTCATCTTGGAAGACTCTCACTGGTAAACATAGTTAAATGGTCACTGCTATGGTGAAGATCTTTAGAAAATTTGCATTTTGGCAACTAAAATAAAAATGCTGATGTACTGAGGTAAATGTTTAATAAGAGATTGACTGTACAACATCAGGCTGAATCTCCGCTTGTATTAGGAAAAGTTCACGTGTCAAAAATCAATGCAAGTTTCAGACGCCAAATAACTTGTGGACTGAGGCTGTTTTCCTCTGCGTTACTCAGTCTGTGAGTTATGTCAACAGGAAAGCCAAGCGTTTTGCACATTTTAAATTGCTGGCAAAATCACAGGTTATTCAGCAGGAAACACAGAGAGACAAACCATGTACTCAAAAAAATATGCAGAAGCACTTTTTATTCTGGAAAAACCAATTGTTTTGAGAAGTGCTAGGTCTTTTGTTTGGCTTGTTCTCAAGGCCAGGCTGGTGCCTTGGACCCCATGGATTCGACCAGTAGCACTTATGCTGCAAAGGGCATTTAGAGGTAGGATTTTTTTGAATGGGGAAAGACAGATTTTTACTGGTCATAGGTGACAAATATCTTTTGGATCAGCATAGACAGGAACTGTTTTCCACATATGGCCTCTGCTGCCCAATCTCATGAAGCTCACCTGTGGTTTTGAGGATCTGCATATGCAAGAGACATTGGCTAAAACTGGAATTGGAAATAAGCTACCCCAGGAAAGCTGGGGGTAGTAGGACTTTTTTAAGAACTTCCATTTAGATACTCATTATGCTGTCAGGTCAGCTGGGGGAGAGTGCTATGGACCTGGGGTCTGAAGGCAAGGATGAACATGGGAGAGAAAGGCTGGAATTTATGTAGCTGTTCTGGGCAGCCTGTGGCTGTCATCCTGTTTACCTTTTAGCATTGAGGGCCCTTCACCTGGATGTAGGATTTCTTTGTCTGAGGTCCCCCATATAGAAGAGCATCCAGTACCCACTTCCTCCTGCTCTCAGTCAGCTGTCTGTGGCTTCCAGCTCTGTGTGAGCAGCTGAGCCAAAGGCTCAAAGCCTCCCCTCTGTTCTAAAAACCTACCCACTGGAGAGGCATAGTAATTCTGTTATTAACCTTTTAATTTGGCCTCCTCCCTGTGAGGAAAGAATCTGCCTTGGAACAGATGTACTGCTCAGTTTTCCTCTGTTTTCATTTAGTTTGCCTTTTTTTTTAGTAACCAGAAAATCTGTGATATAATAATTCATTGTGCAAATGAGGGTCCTGATGTACTGTATTCCTTTCTTCCCAAGCTGGATGCTGAAGTTCATCCACAAAAACCCAGTGATGGCCAGGAGTCACTGCTTCCTGAGAGCATTAATGGCATCTTGCCCCTTGAATCCAGGAATCTTGACTCAAGGAGCTCCCAGCTTTGATTACATTTGTGTCTTGGGGGGCCATCGGAGTTTTTTTCCCACCAGTGATTCCCACCAGGTTCTCAAGGCCACTGAGCTGCTTGGTTGCTTCAAGGGTGTCTGTACCCTGTGTTGTCTGGTGCTCTGATCTGTTGCCAAAGATGTATTTTAACAGTATTGTCATAGAAATCTATACAACCCTTAGGGCATTTAAAAGCAAAGCTGTGACTAGTTTTCTTCTTTTTTTTTTTCTGAGAAAGGGATTCTGAGATGATGGAATTATTGATATTCTTGTTTTAGTAATTAAAAATTTCTTATTTTTAACATTAAATTTTTAAGCAATCTTATGAAATTGATATTAAAATTATATTTATTATCCTAAAATATTTTACTTATGCTGTACTTCAGCAGAAAAGAATGGACTTTTCAAAGAAAAGTCTTTGAAGACTGGCTTCCTAATCTTATTATGGTGTGATTGTAAATATATAAATTTGGAAGCACAGAACCTGATGTGCAAATTTACACTTGCTAAATATTAAATATGAAACAGTCATGTAAATGTGAGGTGAACCTGTTAAGTAGCAGATGTGTGGGCCCACCACGTTGTGTTTAGGCAGCCATTCTAGCAGTACATGGAGTCTGTGCTGCAAAGTTCAGCAGAATGGCTTAGTATCTCTTATTTCTGCTCTCTCTCTGACAGACTGATAAAATTAGCAAATGATGCAGAGGATTTTAACTGTAAATGGGTATTTTCTAGGATTTTTTTACTGCTGACCACATCTGTGAGGCTGAACTGGGCACTGGGACCCACAGTCATGGAACAGCTTGTGTGAGTGAGTCCATGGTAATGTGACTCACTCAAAATACTAGATCCTTTGATTTAGTATCCCTATTCCTGCAATTAGGGCTACCAAATTGGTCTTCTGCAAAAGCACCTCATCTCAGTAATCTCATAATCCCATACATCTGTGTGTTAGCACAGATGCATTCCAGGAGAACTAGGCTGGATGTGCATATGTATCACAGTTGCAGTTACACCTTTGAGTATGGCATAGTACAGTGTTGGTCATATCCCTGCCTCTTTGTGAAATAAGCAGCTTCTAAAATTAACCTAAAAATGATCTTCTGGGGGAAGGCATCTGAGGTTAATGTATAACTAGTAGTTTTGCTGTGCTTTTTTAAAATTCATGTGGGTTTAGTTTCCAATTTTATCTTTGTCATTCTTTGATAATCTGTGTTTTGTAAATAAAGAAAAAATTATTTTCTTTCATAAAAAATCATCATATAGTTCTGGAATATTTAACAATGAATAGAGCTGAAGGCATTTTATTGTGCTCTTTGACATTAATGCAATATGTTCGTTATATAGGTTATGTCTCTCTATATATTTAGGTATGTATGAATCACTCCTTTCACCTCACTTGAAGGACAGAAAGATGATTCTGACCAAAGTGGACCAGCTTGATGTTTTGGGATCTCAGGGTCAGTGACAGGTTGACCTTGGCTGGTTGCCAGATGCCCACCCAGCTACTCTCTGTCTCTTTCTCAATGGGACTGTGTAGAAAACGAGATGGAAAAGCTCATGGGTTGAGATAAAACAGGAAGGTTGCTTAACAATTACCATCATGAGCAAAACAGGCTTGATGTGGGAAAATTTAATTTATTGCCAGTTAAATAGAGCTGGATACAGAGTTAGAGAGGCAAAGACACCTCCCCTCTGTACTGGAACCAGCAATGTCCAGCTCAGGGTAGCCTCTGGCCTCCTCTCACAGGGATGCCTGAATCTACTGGGCAGCCTCATTTGCTGGTCCCTGGTGGGCTCTCTCCTGGTGAGGGCAGGGGTCAAGCAGCAGCAGGGATAAGAAAGGGGAGCTGTGGACAAGCTCCAGCTTCCACATCAGGCTCTCCATGGCCTGACTTAGAGGAGCAGCATCAGTGTCTCCCAATGCTGCTTCCCTGCGCAGTCATTAGCCCCAGCCAAGGATGGCTGCAGAAATGCCTATTTGACCTTGGCAAATCCTCTGGGTTTCTGTAGCCTCACTGTATGGCATCTGTCTGTATGTGACTTTGTTGCAGTAGAAAAAGTAGAAGGTATAATCTCCTACTGCCAAAAGTCTATCCACCCCTAATGGCTCAGATCCTCTGGTGTTTCTTGTCTCATTCTATGACCGGTGCACAGCATGTACAGGGTCCCACAGCAATCTGTCTGAGATTTTAGCACTCACACAATCCTAGTGTCTCCTGGCCAGATTCACCAAGGCACATAAGTACATGTTTAATTTTAAGCACATGTTTAAGTCCTATTAGCATTTATGGGAGTACAATGTGGGCTTATATTTAGGTACTTGCTGAAAAATGATTTATTGAGGAGAGATAAAATTAAGCCTACACTTAAGAGCTTTGCTCATTGAGAGAGTGGAATATTTACATTTGCTCCAAACACATGTTCGGGTCATTAGGACTTGTGATATATACGTGTGATTTGCTACTTTTTTGTTGTCTTGCAGTTGGTTAAGGAGAGATCAAGGTGCACAAGTGTGATGCATTATTGGTGGATTCTCTTTAAAGACAGTTCATTAAAAAAAAAAAAAGAAAGTGGTTTCTTGTACAACAACCTGGATAAAAGCCGATGGGTTTTACTTTCATTCCTTTGTCTCTTTAAAAGTGGACATTGGGGCCAAGTCTGCAGATGAGCCATAGAGAGCAGGGTGCTGGGCTCTCTGCCTCAGGGAAGCCTCCACTGTGAGTGCTGCCTTGGAGCTTGCAGGTACCATAACCATTTTTAAGGTTTCATGGCTTTTGATTTGCTTTTTTTTCCCCCCACCTTTCTATTGCATCTGAATTTACGTGCACAGAAACGCTAGCCATGAGTTACGGCTGTGAGTGTGTGTGCAGAAAAGCTGTGGCACACAGTTGCCTAATGGGAAACAGTTGGGTTTGCTCTGCTGTGTTGCAGAGCACTTACTGGAGGAGGTAAATTCTTTGGAAATTAAAGATAGCGTTTGTGTGCTTTTTTATTGGGAGAACGGGAGTTTCTTAATGTGTTGTGACTAGCTGGAAAAGTTCTACTGTAGGCTTCAGAAGAGTTTTCTGTTCTTCAGTGTTCCATGGGTGGGCGTTTCTCTGCCGCTAGTTCACTGTCTTATCAAAAATTTAAGCTGTTTCATAGGTTTTTGGGGTTTGTTTGTTTGTTTGTTTGTTTTTCCAGAAAAAGCCCAGCTCTTGGAGGCAAGTGGCAAGGGTTGAGTCACAGCTTTCATTGTGTAAAAAGGCATGTGCCAGAGTTTAGTATTTCAGGAAAAAACCCAGTTAAAATGTGAGTTAATTAATATTTTCAAAACTGGGCCTTCAAAAGTTACTGTAAAAGAGACCAAGTTATGCTCCCACCTTGTGATTTCTTTAAAGGTTTCTTTCATGATCTGAGGTTCCCACTCATGATTTATCCTGAATACTTGGGGTTTGGCAGTACCCTTGCTGCATAGGACCAGACGCATTTGATATAGTATTTGCTTCTGTTGATTCTGAGAAGTTTAAAATATATGTTCAGTTTTATGGTGCAAAGCAGCTATTGGCTTTCTGGAAGGTTTCCACAGCAAACTGGTCTCTGAATGTGCACATGTGCCCCCGAAGCCTCCTCACACAGCCCTGATCTGTGAGAGTAATGCATGCAGGAGCTCTGGGCTGCCAGAAAAGCAGATATTCACGAGCATTACCATAAACCATATTTGCATATCAATCATTTATACTTGAAAGCAGGGGTTAGTAACCCTTTCTTTCTGAGCTGGCACACTTCACTGTGTGTTCTGCCACTATGGCTTTGATCTGTAGAAAAGCATGTTTACTTTTTGAACCACAGAACAGTAGTTCTCTTTTAATCGGGATGTATAGCTCTGCTACAGTGAAACAAAACAAGTGAAAAACATTTGAAATGAAGATGTAATATTTTTAGATGAGGGCTGTCTTTTATTATGAACAAAAATGTGCTCTTCAAAGATGCAGGCTAGTTAATAACTAGATGGGTCCACTTCATCTCAGGTGTGGTTTTTTCACTTAATCAGCAAAAGTAGAACATCTGAGCTCATTGCTTGGAGGCATTAGGACCTTACAGAGCAGAGTTGATAAATGTGTGCATATCTGCCTCATTTTGTCTAAGGAAGCACCTTTGGCAAAAATGGTATTGCTTCCTGAAAACCCACTCATACAGAGATTATTTTTTGCTTGTGGCCTCTGTATAAGAGCTTTACAAGGCTTTGCAGACCAGTTGATGTAACCTACCTTTGCTCAGGAAACCTGTAGCTACTGTAACTCAGGACACTGTAAGCAGGTAGTGTTGTTCACAGCAATAAGGTTTGTGATCCAGGAACATCCCAGGTACTCCAGACTCTTATCTCTGCAGGACCTTAGGCTCATGTCCTGACCTCTGCTTGTCTCATTTGCCCAGCTGTAAAACTGTGTAAAGCAGGAGCTCTTTGGAAACTAGGTGATGTATCTGAGTGGAGCTTTCCTGGTCAAAAGAAGGAATCCTTAAGTTGTTTTTCTTAACCTGTGTTTGGTGTGCAAGCGTATTTTGGCAGTTTCTCCTGTTCATTTGAGGCTGAAGGTAGTGCAGAAGAATGGGGTCATCATATGAAAATCACCTACCAGAGCCTTTCAACAAGTTCACAAGGGAAAATTTGAAGAAGACGTGATTTAGTGTGATGGGTCAAAATCTCCTCAGGGGTAGATGATGGGTGTTTTAATAAAGAAAACCCTGCATGGATCAAAGAGAAGAATCCAGCACAAGCCCATAGTGAGCTGATCTGAATTTTTAGTGAATTTGCCTGGGTTATGTTTACATCCCTCTTTTTTTTTTTTTTTTTTTTTTTTTTTTTTTAATACATAGCTTGTGGGCATGAACAGTCCCATAAACAGGAAGCTCTGTGTGTCTCTTGGAGACAGACCTCAGAAAGGGAATTTTCAAGTTTCTTGCATGAGGCCACATTGCATCAGCTTAGAGTTTCCTTTAAGACTTGGATATGAAATAGTTTGTGTGTGTGTTTCTAAAATAAAGAATGGGATTAAAGAAAAGTTTAATCAAGTTTCACAAATGTCATCACCATCACAGCTTGAATGTGGTTAGCTAGATATAGGCACAGATGTTACCATCTCTCAGTATTCTGTTGCCACTGGAAGCAATGAATTGTCTTGTAAGTTTAGTACCCAGTAACTAAAAAAATTGCTTAGCAAACAGCTCTGAAAATAGCCCTCACTGCTGGGCACACCCCACCAAGAATGTTTGTTGCAGCTGTGAAATGCACAGAGCAACTTGATTGAAATTTCTCAACTCATTTGGTTTGGCATCAACATCTACTGTGCTGTTGGGATGTGTATGGTATGTCTTTCCTGATATAACACTGCACTGTTCCCTTGGTTTCAATGTATTTCACTGTTATGAAAGAGATGCTCAGAATGTCTATTTCTGGTTTTTCATTAGTGTAGAAATAAAAGATTAAAAGATCATTAATTAGTAATCAAGTTCAGCCATGAGCTTTGGAATTAGTATTGAGTGTACTAATGCACTAAATACCACTAAATGTAAGCAAAACCATGTATTTCTGAACAAGAGTGAAAAGGCTCTGTCCCAAAAGAATAAATAAATAAGCCACAAAAAGACCCCAGACACCTACAGTGGATCCTCCCCCAAAGACTCAAGGCACTTACAGTCTAACTCATAGAGCAGGGCTTCTGTTCTACACAATGGGCTTGTTTTAACTTTCACCTGTTTAATTTCACATGTTGCAGGTCAGTCAAATCTCTTAGTTTGGCACCTGCTTTCTGCTTTAAGGGCAATTAATCCCCTGCAGCTGGACATACTGGCTCCATAAGAGTAGGACCACCATGTCCGATGATGGTTCCCTCCCGTGCAGCCTCCTTATGCATACTGCCTTTAAGCCCCTGACAGCACATGCTGCTCTCTTCGGAGTGATCTCCAAGGTGTGGTAGCCCATGTGCTGGAGTCATGGGCTCCCTTCCCTGGCTTCCCCAGCCCTCCTCTCCTGAGGCTGAGGAGGGCAGATCTGTAAGGGCACAGGTCTGGGCTGGGCCAGCCATGCCGGGCTCAAGCCAGGATGCACCAGGAGTCTGAGCTGGGTTACACACCGTCTGCTGTAACATGGCTCCCATTTTGAAGACCACAGAGGTATTGCCAGTTTTGGAGAGAGCTAGATATCATCATTTGAACTGACTTTGAAGTAGAGAGGACCCCACACCCTGCCTCTCTCTCTTAAACTATGTTGTTACATGTCACTTAAGATCATCTCCCAGTTATGTCTTTAAATATATTACTATACACTTTCTATGGTTACAGAACTGATGGATATATTTTTCAAAACTATATGTGCCCAGTCTATATAGATTAATATATCTGGCCATCCGTGTGTATTTCTATCTATGTTTGTTATACAGCATGAACATTTTCTGCCAGAAAATCCCTGTTATTTTTATTAATCTTTGGTGATGAATGAAAGCACGTATTTTAAACACCTCTTCTTTGTAAGGCAGGAAATTGTATTTGCTTTTGTTCATTGCTAACACCAATCTATTCTGATGGATCTGTGACACAGACAGAAAGCAGAAGCATCTCGAGTACTTACTTCTACATTTATTTTCTCAAAGCAGAGGGCAAAGAAGCTAAACATTTAAAATGCATGGATTCCTCTGAAAGCTGTAAACCTATTAGGGCAGATGCACGGCAACTTTGCACACAGATTGCCCCCAAAGTAAGTCTTGATTTTAGGACTAAGCCAAGCTGGCATGCAAGAGCAGTTGCTGTTGATCTTTTATACTAATTTTGGATTAATTGTGATCTACAGCACTACGTAAACATGCTAACCTACTACTTCAGCTTCACCACAGCTAAACATTAATCCTTCTTAATGCTCTAAGTCAACTTTTAGTCCTTAGCAGAATTTACCTTAATCTCTGGCTAGGAAGCTAACTGATTTACAAAACATAATCCAGGAGATCCAGAATCTTAAGGAAAATATGCAGAGAAGCAATTCATCTATGCAGAATAATATGCTTCCCTGGTATCCTTCCCAAGGCAGTACTGGGAGTAATTCTTCAAAGATATCAAGACCTATAGTATAAAGCCATCTTGCATTTTTAAAGACAAAATACATACATAAATTCAATTCACCACTTTGCTTTTCTTACCTTTCTCACATCTCTTTATCTGTGTTGCTGATTGTTGTGAAATTATTCATTTGGATGCACTTTCATATGCAATAATACGCTACTCGGTGTGGATAAACAAGTCTGTGGTGCTGAAATGTTTGAATTTTATAATCTTTACCTCAATTTTGTGTAGCATTTTAGTGATGCTCTAAAAATCAAATCATTAGAGAGAGCTTTGGCAGTAATTTGGAGAATGGTGGTTTTCTTGTGTTACTTTGTTTTTGGAGAGATGTGTTGGATAGCTGGGGAGTATCTGAGGAGTAGTTTTATGGCTAGGAGTATCTGAGGAAACTACGTGTTGGGAGGATGTTTTGCAAGAGAACTGGGAGAACTCCTGGATGAAGACCAATTCATACTCCAGACTGCCATCACCCAAAATGTCAAGACTCAAAAAAGGGGGGAAGAGTGCAGAGTTGCATACAAAGAACGTGGACGAACTCAACTTGGTTTTCATAAGACTCTTGTGTATATATTATACATTTCAAAGGCTGGTCTGTTCTGGAGCTTGTCCACTTACCAAAATTTAGGGTTGTCTTCAGTCCTTGCTGAGAGCCTCTGCTTCATCAGTGTTTGGAACTGACCGATTGCTGTTCACTGTGCTCTCATGCTTTAATTTCCTCCATTATCTTTATTTGCTTGTGTACTTATTTTCCTCAGTCATCTGAAGTTTTTTTCCCAGGTTCATTTCCTAGCTTGACTATTTTATCCACGCCACAGATTATGAGCTTTTGGTAAAAAACCCAAGGAGAGGTGTCTGTGCTGAGGAGGTTGGGGAAGATGTAGTGATAGCCAACACCTCACCCCCACTTAGTAAAGCATTACCAAAATAAATGAGGCATGTTCATGCTTTGGGAATCTCTCCTTGAACCTGAAGGAGAAATATTTGCTGTATGCTATTTTGTTCTTGACAGCTTTAATTCTTCTCCAGATTTCTGTCTTCCACCTAACTGTGAGAATCCAGTTTTCACTGAGATTTGTGTAAAATTTGGATTTCCCATAGCAAATTTCAGAGCAATTTTTGCCGTGTGGAGTAGGGACTGCAGTGTCCAGGGAGACGTGGATCAGGGGGTTATGATTCTGTCTGGTTGAGGTCCAAGCAGCTTGAAGACTGCTCTGCAATATTCCAGCTGAGCGAGACGTGTCCCTGAGGGAACAAGCCACTGTGCAAGGCAACTTCTGCTCCAGCTCACCACCTGCATGGTGGCTGCAGGGAGGTGTTGTGAGAGCGTCACCAGCAGTCAGGAGGGTGCTGGACTGGGAGTCCCAGCAGCAGGGCCTGTCTGAGTAGCTGTTTAACACATGCCAGCGAGCAGCAGGAAGGGTGCCAGCCACAGGAGCTGCCCCTCAGGGTTCAGGTTACTGAACTAAGCTGGCAATGGCCTGGGCCTATATTTAGGTCTGGAATCTGTACCAGTGTAGTAGAAAGCTCATGTACACGCCATCCTCAGGTAACCCCTCTGGCCTTTGCCCTGAGAAAGCCTCCTGACTGCTTTGCCGGGTCCAGCAGTGAGCAGCTCTCCCCCCATGTGGTGAAAAGCATATGGATTATTTTCACCTCTTTACATGCTACGTGCCCCAGAGGGAGGCACTTAAAAAGCCTTTCATAAGCTGCCTGTGCAGCACACACCTTGTCCCTTATGGCTTTGAGTGTAGAGAGGCTCCCATGGACCCTCCATGTCCCACAATCGCCCCCAGCACAGCCTCAGGCAGGGCAGCCACTGGCTGACACCTTCCCACTGGTGCAAGGGGGTAGAAAGAAACAGCAAAGAGCTGTAATTCTCTGCCTTTAAATCCAAAGAGGAAACCCAGGTGTCTCAGGGGTTTTTATTTAACTGGATGCAAAACTTCAGAGCACTTTATTTGGGTCAGTTTGTGATAGATTTTAGTGCTTTGACACTTTATAGATGTGCTACTCCCTAGTCTCCTCATTGGTTGAGTTTCCAGAAAGGCTTGGGAGCAGGATTTTCTGTAATGGGCTAAGTATTTAAAGTACATGTATGTTTTTGACACTGCAGCATCTTCCTTGTGTCAGATACTTACACTTTGCTTTACTCTGTTCTCTGGCTGGCTAGCACACCTGACAGGAAAGGAAAAATATGTCATTTTAGGAAAATTCCCTTAAAGCTGAGCACAAATGGACTTGGATTCTTTTAACTGTATTTGCTTGTCTTAAAATGGTGTAAAATCCATGCTGATAATTCACCATTCTGTTTTTACCAAAGCTCTAAGTTTTCAAACAAAGAAAACCAGATTGTTAAAGTTCAAGATCTGATAAGTTGCTCTCTTAATGTTTTGGGCTTTTACCCAAAATGTGAAAACTTTGACATAAAATTGGCAGGAGAGTAATCCATTTCCAAAGCAGTGTCTTGAATTCATGCATTTTTCAAAAGGGATTTCTGCCCTACATTTGCCTGTTCACACTCATAACGATTTTAAAACAGCAGTAATTTGATTTTGTTGCTTTGGTAATTTTTTTTCACCTGTTACAAGCTGGGCCAAGCACTCAATTGCTAAACAGAACAAATATTTATCTGCAGGGCAGATATGCACATTGGAGAGAACTGCTCTTAAAATGCATTGCTTTAGAAAATGAAGCTGTAGATAGAAATGAAATTATATGATTTACAGATTATTTATGAGCATTTTTTTTCTTTATGTATTATAATATTTGGCACTTTTTGCACTGCTGATGGCATGATTTGTATGGCACAGATGGCTTCATTCACTCATCCCAAATTACTGAAATAGATTTTGGAAGAGGCCTCATTCAGCCTTTGGAAGGGAGACATGACGCCTAAAAATGCAGACACTCAGGGTCAGGTGTTTAGATAGACAAATTCTTTCCTTCTTGAACAGAAGCTAGAGTTGGGAGGCGTTGCATGAAGACAGACAGGGAGAAAATTACTCTCTCTGGTCCTAGAAATAGGAGACATTCAGCAGGGGAGATGCAAGGTAGGCCCGGGAAACAGGTGCATTGGATAAAAGGAGTCTGAGAGGAAATTTCATCCCTGTATGTTTACAGGTGTTGTTGTTGGGGTTTTTTTTTTTTTTTTTTTTTTTTTTTGTTTTTTTTTTTGGGTTTTTTGGTTGCTTTTTTTTTTTTTTTTTTTTTTTTTTTTGTCTGGAAAGTGATTTTGTTTCATGAGTGGATCCAAGGAGAGCCTGGGAATTCAGGATAGCCCAAAGCCACAGGGCTTTGTTGTTTAACAACTGCCTGATTTATTCCTGGGTATATTACTTGTGCTTATATCTGACTGCTGAAATTCATTAATTGTATCACTTATTGCACTAATTTATGTTCTCCAAGACCTGAGGAACCCACAGCATGTTAAATGCCCACATGGCTCCAATGATTGGGATGACTGAAGGGTTGTTTATTTTCCCCACTTGGGTTTGTGTTGCAGTTGTCACGCTGTTTGCCAATACTAACCAATTTCTGTGTGCTGCTGCTCACACGAATTCAGAGCCCTTTGAAGGAAGGAGGGCAGAGATGACTTTTAGGAGGTTATGGTCTTGTTTGCGAATTGGAGGCATTTTGTGACTCCACAAGCACCTTAACCTGAGGCAAAGGGAAGTCTCACTCCTGAGAGGCTCATTTAGACTTCCTAGCAGGGATGCTACTTATTAATGAACTTGGTTTTGTTTTAATTCAGTTGGAGCTTCTTAGCCTGAGAAGTGCCAAGTGAGGCCCCACAAGCTTTCCTTCCTCCACATTAAGTGACCCTTGAGAAGAGGTGCAGAAATGGATCTGACTCCTGCCACCTCATAATCTTGGTAGCTGTAAATCCTTTCGTCATGTACTGGAAGCTTTATCAGAAACAGCATGGAAGTTCAGGTTCTTTTAATAGATACTTGTTATTGAGACAACATAATCACCCATAATGGTTTTTCTCTTTTCTTTTTTCTTTTTTGTTTCTTTAACTTTTCTTAGGACCACTGACCACTCTATAATACACTATGTAATCTTTGGGATTTTTTGGGAACTAAGATAGGCCTCTCTGGGGCATTTGATTTTTTGCTATTTAAGTGCAGAAATTTGCATACAGTACAATGCAAAAAAAAAAAAAATCTATTTCTACAACTTTATTAAAGTTTCTAGGCCATGTTTCTTCAGGCCATTTAAAGGGTTAAAAAGAAAAAAGAGAGTAAAAGTGAATGCAGCATGGTGTGCCCCTATATTCAGGTTAGGATGGTTAGGATCCCGAATGGTTATTAATTACGTTATGTTTTCTTCCTGAGTTTCCACAGGTGACAAATCTCGTCCCTTAAACCAAATACAGTTAATCATACCTTAAGTATGCCTGTAACATATAAATCTTGATCATAATGTCACTTCAGAACTGGAAGTTGCTAGAAAATAAACCCTTTTCTTGTACCTAAATGCTGTGGGATATGTAACCCACATGGAATGGTTGCTTAAGGAGGAGAAAGAACAGTATTGGTACCTTTATGACAGGCAAATGCATTTTATGATGTATAACCCAGCTTGGTGTAATCATGTTGATGTGCAAATCATGTGGTGGATGGAAAAGGGTGACATGTGAGTTGAAGAAGCAGATGTAAGTGCCTGATCTGTTGTGCATCTGCAAGCCTTTATGTCATCTTCCCAAAGTCCTTCCATGTCAATAGGTATTGCTAAATGTCACTTCTTAAAGGGATCTTGTCGTATTTGTATTTCTGACAAGTGTACATGATTTAAAACATGGTGTTAAAATCTTTTTTTTTGCCATTTAAGAATACATTTAATGTGGATTGCAAATATGAGAATATTACATCTGCAAATAGTGATCTTTCCCTTCTTTAAGGGAAGTTTTAATATAACAGATGCAAAAAAGGCAGAAGTATTTTATTCCTTAAGGAAATGAAAACATATATGAAAAGAACATGTAATGTTTGAATTTGTTTGGATAATGTCTGTGTTTTAGGACAATATGGCATGAACAATAGTAGCTTAATTTTTTTTTTTTTTTTTTTGTCATGGTAACAGTAGGCCTGGAATGGTGGGAGGAAAACACATCAAGATATAATATAAAGCATTCAATATTTTCTAACTTAAGTAGTAACACTGAGGTCATCTAAACTCTGATTTATTTAATTTGAAGGCAATTTCATTATGAAACTCTTCTTACTGCAGGTGTTTGTGAAAATACCTTGTCACTCTCTTCCTGGTGTTCCCAGAAAGGCTTATTTGGTGTGATGGTGACACCAACAAACTCCCAGGAAGGGCAATTACAAAAAACATTAAAAAATGGCAAATGCATGTGACAAATAAGCTCCAGTGTGTAGTGTTAGATCACACCATTGCTTGAAAGGTTGTGAGGATAGTTATCAGTTTTGTTTGAAAAGGTATTTTTTTTGTACAGAATCCAAAGATAAATCCAGTTACATGTCAGATACATGCCAGTTGTGTAACTGGCATACTTCTATTTTAGGTTAGTTCAAGTGAAAGTAAGTTCATTAAACTGTGTAGTCTGTAGTTGATAATATTTAGTTTTAGATATACATGCACATGGACAAAAATATGTGTATACACAAGCGATTTGCTATGATTAGCTGACAAGCTGAGGCATGATACAATACTTAATATCGTCTAGTAAACCTCTTAATGATGTCAGTGTATCACAGAGCTCTTTTCATGATATTATCAGCAGTCATTAAAGTTATTTATTGCTGTCATCATGCATTTCTGTAACCCGTGGCAACTTGGCAGAAAATACATTGCTAGCACAGCTGATGATAGATTCAGTTTCAGATTTTGGATATGACAATCTGAACACATTAATGGTATTTTTATGCTTATTGGCAAACTGTGCTTCCCAAGGCACGCTGTATTTCAGATACAAAATATAAAAATAAATAAAACATTTATGCATTTTTCACACTGCATATTAGCAGCATCTGCCCTTTAATAAGGAATGATTGATCTGCAGATTCTGGGGTGGCCTGTTGACATGGAAAAGCTTCACTGTCTGTTTTACAGATACAGGAAAGTCAGAGACAGAGGAATTTGCACGTTAAGCTGGCTGAGAGGAGACAGCATCCTCAAAGAGGAGTTCTCCATTCTCCTGGGGTAAGCTGCTGGTGCTGCTGCTCCATTCTGCACCTGCATATGCTTCTTTGAGGGCAACACCTGTACCCTCATGTCTTTAACTCTCCCATTCGCTAAAATAACGGTGTTAGGCCATTGAATTGCTACAAACCTATTCCAGCATTAAACTATGATTATGTCGTTTTTTAGGAAACACGTGGTATTTATTTTAAAAATCTGTTTCATTAAGGGAGAAAATGGAGATGAATAAATCCATTTTTTCTGTGAGTGTTTATCTCAGACTAGTTGGCTAAACAGGATGAACTTGGCTTACTGTGTGGTGTGCAGTGTTCTTCCACTGCAGCACTTATTCTCAAGGACCTTCAAAATATTTTAGTATTTAGCAATAATTTAAAAATTACACGGGTTTAAAAGAAAGAAAGAAGAAGGAAGCACATGATTTAATTTAGGGATTTCAAAAGGAGGAATTTTGTCCCTGCTCATGCATTGTCAGATACTTCTTTTTTTTTAATTTAATTTTATTCCTCTCTGGTGAGATTAGTGTACAGCTTTTAGAGTTTGCTATTTTTGGACATACTTCTGAGGGGAGACACTGGTGTCTACATATATTCCCCCTGATAAACTTCCTTTTCTTTCACTCTGACTACAGGGCAGGGACAGGTGTCTCAACACTGCAGCAGTCTTAGTGTACACAAATGACATGGCAAAGATGTGGCCATGATGTATTTGCAGAGTTTGGTTCCTGCATGAGATAGGGGCTATGAAATGCCTAAGGAGAGCCCACGCTCAAATGGAATTTGGTATTTTCAGCTGTCATTATGTCCTGCAGGGCTTTCAACTTTGAATTTCTTCCTCTGTCAGGCTGTGGGTCTGGTTGGTGCTGCAGGAGCAGGGGCAGGTCAGGGAGATGGGCATGTGCTGTGCCTTGGAAATGAGAAGGGTCTCCAAACAGTTAGTAAAGCAAAGGGCAGGTCATATCTGAAACGCAGTTCCACAACCCTACCAAATCATTTGGCTTGATTTATACTAAATACAAGTGTAATTTATGCTCAAGCAACATGTTCATCTACTTAGAATAAATACAAATTATTCTGGCTTCTGAGTTTTGACATAGTTTTTGAAGTTTCCTAAAAGTTATTATGATCAGATGAACTTAATTACAGGGTGCTTTACATATACTCATCTGGTAAATGTCATACAACAGACAGTCAAAGGGAAGGTATGCAGGATTTTCAGTCTCTCTCTTCTTGTTACGCTCCTTTATGTTGCCACTTGAGCTTTAAGCATGCCTGTCTGAGCTGCTCCTCCTGTAAGAAAAAGAACAATCCCTCTGCCTATCCTTTGCCCCATTCCCTCCCCCTGCAAAATCACCCCAAAAAACTGCAAAACTCAGACTGTTGCCTGTTCAGAAAGGGAATGTCTCCCAGTTCATAAAAATAACTGCCTGGAGAAATCCCTGGAATGGGCAGAGCATCACCTCTCCACTGCTTACTCCAGCAGTAGCAGGGAGTCTCTCCCTTGGGTGGGAAGGACATAGTGTGCATCTCCCCTCTGGCAGTGGGAATTTTCCTGCCTCTCAGTCCCTGGGGAAGAGAAAAGGGCTGGGATGGGACATGTCTGAGAAATCAAAGGCTCTTGCAGCAAGCTTGGCTGTATCCCCACCCTGAGAGCACAGTCATGGTCTCTGCCTGGGACATGCTGGCCATGGCAGGTGAAGCAACCTCTTCTGAGGTATGCTTGGCTCCTCCCAGGGATGCTTCCTTTACAACGCTGTTCCAACTTCTGCCTTACTCTTTCCACTACACCTCAGTAAACTTTGTGTTGGAGCTTCTAAGAAGTTAGTATTTAAGCAGATTTTCTTTTCCTTTACACAAAGTGCAGTTCAGTGTGTGTACAGAAGTTGCTGCTTCAGACTGGTGGAAAAGTGGCCAAGTGGTTTCTTAGAACTGAGTCAGTGCAATTTCCAGTGGTGCTGTATACATTAGCAGTGATAAGGGCATCCTTAATCTACAGGGTCATCTCTTCCTACTGTAGTAAAATAGTTTTAGCGTGTGTAAAGTAAGTTTGAGTTGCTTCATACAAAGAGGGTCTGACAGTCATGTAGGGGTGTGCAAATATATAAATATATTTAAAGACACAAGGTTAAGCTTCTTAAGGAACACACCACCAAATACTAACATGTTGATATTTCTTTTCCAAGTGATGTTACAGGAAATATAGCAGTACATTTTTTTCCTCTTGCAACGTCTAATAACTAATTATTATTAGTTTAAAATTTTAATATGTATTTATGCTCTACACTATGCTACATACTGTACTGTATTTTTAGGTAATAAAATAATTGGCGCTGTATTTTTAGGTAAAAAAAAGTATCATCTGGAACACACTGAAGAAATCTATTCCAAAAGAATGGTCCAGAAAACAGCTACTAAATTACTTCTGTTTGTACAAGTGTCAGCACTCACGGGAAGAGTAATTATTTTCTTGGAAAATTCTGCAACTCGGACAACACTGATAATCATTCCTTTTTGCTGACTTTCACAGAAAGCTGTTTTCAGGTAGCAATGTGCAATACTCTTTCTCTTGGCATGTTTTATCAGACTCTTCATGGAAAGTCTTGCTTTTTCTTTTACTTTTTTTTTTCTTATTTTAATTTAAAAAGCATCCAGACTAAATTGTGCCATCTAGCTAATAAGTAACAAGTGGCTCTAATAAGTCTGCTGTCATGCTTTTTATTTACAGTGTATGCAGAAATTAAGGGGGGGGGGAACAAATCTGGAGTGAATTTCCATCATCCATAGTGGTTTTTGCTAAGAAAACAGTCCTTCAATGTAAACAACATCTGTATTTTTCATGTTGTCTTTCTAAATAATAGTTCTGTAAATAACTTGCCCCCGCAGTAGGGCAACAGTTAGATTCCTTAATCTCTCAGTCAGCCAGGGCTCTGTGCAGAATGCAGATTTCTCGCATAGTTAAACATACATCTCTTAAACTTTTGATATTTTTCCTCACGGCAGGATTTCAAAAGGTGGGTGACTGCAAAATGCACTTTCATTCTCTGTGTTAGTGCTTTAACATTAGCCTGACTTTAATAGGCTGGGATGATTTCAGCTTATAAATCTTCAACTGGAGGATAAAGTTCAAGTAGATAAAATCAAACAGATGTTGGTGGGAGGATTTCTTCATGACCCATAAAAGTACTATCATCAAAGCCTAGAATCATTTGTTTTGAATTATTACATTGTTATCAAAAGGACTGTAGCAGTCTGTTTGTTGAGAAATTGGATCTGTTTATCTGAAAACAGAACAAAGATGCCATGCTAAGACGTCCCTGGGAAAGTGTGGGTTAGCTGATGGCTGACACGGTAGGGTAGCTGTGAGACATTTTGATTGACAGCTGTCTAAATAACTGCCAGGCCTGGAAGCTTCTGCATATGATTATATTATTGAAAATGGCATCTGATTAAATTTTTAAGTGACGCTTTTTAAAACTAAATATATTTTTTCTTTCTTTGGCGTAAATGAAGGTTTTTATAAGCTCTTATTCTGTTTTTTTGTAACACAGTGGTAAAACGAGGTGTACCTTTCAGTAGTAATTTTAAGTCATGACTGAAAAGTGTTGAAGACTTTGCTGAAGTGACATTTCATGCTTTTACTTACTTAAGCATTATCCTGTTAAACAAGTTGCACCTGCATAAATGAAAAAAACATGTTCTTTTTATTACTCACTGAAAAGCCTTTACTCTCTCACTCATAATTTATTTTTTAAAAAATTGGCACATAAGGGACATGTGTACCAGTGTTTGGAGTGAATCTAAGACCAGTGCTCAGATTTAAGTAGACAGCATGTAAAAGCATGAAAAAATCACTTTTAAAATCCTGCAGCTGCTACATATGTTCCCCTGTATATGTATGCATACACAGCACAGCTCAAGCTTCACAGACAACAAGAGCTTTATAAGAGCAATCCCTTTCCTTCAGAAAACTGACTAAAAGCTGAAATGGATCAGGAAAACATTTTGCCTCAATATGAGTACCCTCTAGGAGGACTTGAACCTTGCCCTGGAGCCCTCAGAGGGGAATGGGGTGCAGCATGTGCAAGGGGCTGCAAAGATACGCTTCTCTGTTGTGATTATTTCCAAGGACACAGCTTCAGTGTGCAAACACTGAATTTTGAGATTTTTTCTTTGGTGTGTGCTAGACCTGAGCCTGAGAGTAAGTGCTGTGAAGTGGACCAAGAAATGGTCTTCACTTGAAGCCACAGTAAGAGGTTCAGCCCCATCTCCCCTGGAGGCCACGGAACTGTGCAGAGAAGCAGGTGGATAGTTTTCCTTAAGTTTTTTTCCAGTCAGAATATTTGCAAGGTTTTTCTGTTTTCCAAGTAGAAGCCATAATAATGCCGGAAAGAAAGGCATAGATATGAGTCATTGCTAAATGCTGCAGTCTTCAGGTTTTCCCAAATGCTTTCGCTGGTTGGATACACTCATCCAGGCTATTTGCTGGCAGTTTAGACCCTTCTTCATGTTGTGCACAGAGGTTGCAGTGCACCTGGCCAAGTGTGACAGGAGGTGTGCCCTGGGCAAGGGTTAGGCATAATGAAAATGTATGCAAAAAACAAGCTTTTCCTAGGGGACTGCCTTCTCTGTTTCCATGGAGGGTCAAAGGCATGCACAAAACTTTTTTCAGCCTAAAATTTTTGAAGTCAGTTCTCAAATGGAAGAAGGTAAGCCTTTGGGAATTGCATGTTATGACACTGCTTGGTCTTATTGCAGTAAAATGCCTTGTCTTAATATACTTTTAAATGGCTTTCATCTTCCTACGTGTTTCAGTTGTGACAGTGACTGTGGCTCTGTTAATGTTTGCATCTGATAAAAAACAGTGACAATGAGTTTGCTGAGATACCTGTGACCATGTAAGGTTTAGCAAAATTCTGTCTTGAATTCAAACCCTCTGTTTAAATCTCCAGATAATGCTGAACTCTAATCTGCAAATATTATCATTATACTTACCTGAGCATATTGGAGATTATTTTAGTGTTAATAAATGACAGCATTTATATATTGGTGGCATTAAAAAAAAAAAAGAAGCTTTGTTTTTGAATTTCTTTTCAGCTTTGATCCAGAAGGCTTAGTTTTAGAGTTGCAGCCCTGTTTTGAAGGAAACGTGCAGGCAGACCTTGGCCCAATCCTGCAGTGGTTTTGCAGTCTGCTACGTCTGTATAAAGTTTGCCAGGCTTCAGAAACAGCTTAAAGCAGTCCAATGGGGCAGTCATGTGTGACACATTGTTGATTTTACTCTAAGTGTAGAGAGAAATAGTTCTCCCTTTAGTTTAATATTTTAAAATTCCACTTTTTTCTCTGCTTTGCTAAGACTGAAAAGCTTGCTATGTGTAAAATACTGAGTCCTCATGGCCCATTTCATTATCACTATGAGTGCAAGCTCTTTCTTTCTAACAGCCAGTGAGTCCAAAAAAAGCACAATGTGTGCCTAGAGGTGGCCTCTTCAAAAATGGGTAGGTGACTGAGACAAGGTTGGGAGCAGTTTCTGGTGAGTGGGGTGGGGAGATGATGCAGATGGGTGGGGAAGCTTGTTGAGATTCAGGATGCACACAGGATCCTGTAGCAGCTTTTCTTGAGACTTGGTTTGCTGGAGCCAGGAAGGGATTTGGGAAGAGCCTTTCTTGAGAGGAATTTGGAGAATGTTTTGGAGCATGTCAAGAAGATCTTCCTTGTGTTGAGGAACCAGCAAGCTGGCCAAGACCTGGACAGGAGGGCATTTTGGATGGCCAGTGAGGCAAACCTTTGAGGGGCTCCATTTTAAATTTTGAGAAATTTGTAAGGACTACTCTGACAATGAGAGAAAGTGGTGTTAAATCTTCTCTCCACACGCTTACTAGAAAACCAAGAGGAAAAGCAAGACTGCTGTGCCCTCCCTTGTGGCAAGGGCTCCTTCGCAGAAATGAGTCGGGCAATAATTGATTATTGAACTTTATGTGGAAGCTAATGTGACCAAAAACAAACTTGTCCGACTGTAAGATCTTTCACATTCTTAAAATGTATTATAGGAGAATATTAAATCAGTTATTCCAAATTGTATTTTAATGCATTGTTTTCTCTGAGGAACTGAGCTCGCTGATACATGTTTTTGTGTTGAGTGAAGAGCTTTTAGCAAAAAGCTAACGTAAGAAGCAGAGACTATCAGAAAATATTTATAATGCCTAGCCTCCTTGTGGTTCAAGATGCTTTCCTACTTGCATTGCCAAGTCTAGTAAATTACTACAGTTTAGAGAGGCACTTCTTTAAAGTTTATGAAAAAGCATCACTTTACATGTTTTGTTGAAAACAAATCTTGAAAAAGCATTTTCAACCAAGGCAAAAACACTGCACATTGTGCAAGCAGACAAGGACTATTTACTCTGCCATGAGAGTGCAGAGCTTACTTTCCAAGACTTTCCTCAGTTGAAATTCAGACTCAGTCTTCATATCAGTTGTGAGTGATCAAAGTCACATGAGACAATTCAATCCAGAAAACAGGTAAAATTTCCCAAATTTTTGGTTATCTGGGAATGTAGAGACTGAATTTTGCCTTTGTTTGCTTAGGAAATCAGTTCCTTTTGGAGACCCATCATTAGGGAAGTATGGGTTAGATTTTTTTCACTTACAATGTGTTAGTGGTGGAAGAGAGCTGGAAGGCAGTCCCATCGCTTGACTTTTCTCTCTTTGTTCCTAAGTTGTGTGTTCCAGTTGCCTTCTGATGCCGAGGTAAGATTAGAAAAGTTATTCTGCGGAAAATTCTCCCAGAGAAAGAGATGGGTTTGGGGGAAGACATACACAGGATCTGACTGTTTTAAAGCCCTAGATAAAAAATTAGTTGTCTGGGGACAAGGTGAAGGTGAGGGAAGGAATGCTGCTAAAGAATGTTGTGGCCTGAAGGAGAAAATGCTGGAGGAATAGGTGATTGTAAAATGGTGAGTTTCCTTTATCTAATCACCCCCTCTTAGTCCTTAAGGGTCTCCCTCCTCAAGCTAAGTGGTGTTATGCCTCAAAAGCAAGTAAAAAGCCTAGAAGAAACCAAGTGGCACTGTATGCCTAAACCCAGAAGTAATAACGTATTTTATAGATATTTATCTTCTCTCACAATCAATCATAGTAAAACTCTAGGACTTGAAAGAACTCTTATGAGGCACCATTCTGTTATACATGTGCTATATGTACCACCTACTGCACAGTCTTTCTGTGCTGATGTATTTTGCCACTTTCACTATTTCATTGTGAAAGATGAAGGGACATCTTGAGAGACCATGAAAATTATACACAGTGTCTGTTTTGGCCATTCAGGCTTTCCTGACACTGAGTTTGTTCAAAAGATTAGAAAGCAACATCATGGGAGCATATGCAGAAATGCAGAGCTTATAAAACTCCCTCCATCCCTTTCAGGCGACACACAGTTCTTGCTCACTATTGAAAAGTGACTAACAGTAGGTGTTTTCTGTCTGACACATATGCAGGATCAGTTGCTAATAGGCAGCTGTGAGTAGATCTTAACTAAATAATAAAAATAGAATAGAATACTTCAACTGGGAGACATAAAATAACAGTCTAGTCCAACTACCTGAGACACAAAAGACACCCACCCTCAGTGAACATTATAATTAAACAATTTGCCTATAATGAGCTGCCCCTCATGCTTCTGTACATTAAGATATAGATTATTTTTGAATAGTACTGGATTAGTACTGTACCCTTTCAGAGGTCTTCAAAGCTCTATGAATTGTGAAGGCAATAAGTAGTTTGAAAGTAAAGACAAGTTGTTGGTGCTGGCAGTGGCCAGGGATCAGATGTCAACTGGGACAAGAAGGATGAAATCTGAGCAAACTTGCGGCTAATTTCACAGCAAAAAATGAAATCTAAATGATCTTACAAGGGGCAGAGTGTTCTCAGGATTTATTTCCTCTGTGGATCAGTCTCCCCTCTGCCCCCAGCTTCCTGTGCTGGTCTTGAGAGGAGACTGATGGCTCTTTGCCTGTGAGATTTCTGTAAGTCTGGGGATGTGCTGGAAAGAAGGGCTAGGAGCTGGTACTTTGTGGAATTCCCTTCATGAAGAGTGCTTGCGTAGGTGAGGATGTACTGAAGGGGTTTTTTTACCCTGTTTGGTTGATTTCTTCTTCCCCTGAATATGAGGTCAAAAGGAGTCAACTTTTGATGACACACAAAATCAGTGATTAAGGAGACTGGCCATGGAACGATATACCTTATGCAAGTGTAATCAAGAAACACTTCAGAGGACAGTTCTGTTGTGGGCTATGGCAAACCTGTGTGATGATCCTTAAATGAGGAATTAATCTGTGGTACTTTAGAGGGAAAAAGGGTGAAATATGCAAGATCTCAAAGGAGGAGGGTAAAAAAAAGTGTATGTTAACTTTACCAAGTGTTGCTAAGCTAATGAACTTACTCAAGTAAATGAAGAATGGAACCAGAGCAGCCTCTGTGGGAATTTTTTCAAATTACTCCTGAGAAGCTTGGAGAGAAAATCATTATAATGAAACTAGTGGGGGACAAATAAAATGGGATACAAGAAATTGAGTTATTCAGTGAAACTGGAGAACAGGTAGACAATGGGTAAAAATAAAAATAACCTGTTATTTTTCACTTGGGCTGTAATAGCAAAGCAATAATTTGCAATCAAAAAGCAAATTTGGTAGCCGGGAATCCCCAAACAAGAATTTGTAAGCTTTATGCAAGAGAAAAAAATCAAACCAAAGAGCAGGAAAACAACTCATTTGGCGTGATACAGTGTCGCAAACAAAATAATGCCTCAGAAATGGAAAATGGCATCCAGAATGCCAAAGAAAATTTTACACAGATGAAGATGTCAGGTAATAGCACCAAGAGGTCACTAAATCTGCAGCAACTCTTTTTTATAGTAACCTCATAAATAAAACGACATCATAGTTAAAGTACACAATGCACTATAGCTTTGCTTCTGAAAAAGCAAAGATTTTTTTTTTAAAAGCCTGGGATGGTTCCAGATATTCTAGGCTTCAAAACAGAGAATAATTATTCAGCCTGTCAAGCATCTGTCTTGGAGAGTAAGTTAAAAATTGGTGACTCTGTGAGAGATAGAAAGAAGTAGTGTCATTGCTAAAGGGTACCAGTGCTCTAAAATTTGATATGTGCACTAATAGCCATGGAGAAGACATTTTACATTTGGATAGATCTGAGCAATTGACTTGTTAGAGATCCCCAACCAAACACCTACACTTGAATAAATATTATCCAGCTTAGTTAAAAAAAAAAAAAAATTCTCTGTACTCAGTGCCAAACGTTACTGGTAAAGAAAGCAGTTACCAAATCACACTCTGAACACTGGCAGAGAAATTAATATTCCATGTGGGGTGAAACCTTCAGCAGAAAGATCCTATTGCCACCCATGAGACTTCAAAATAGGTATATGTAGGAGCATCATGGGCGATGACATTCTGATGTACAGGTGCTGAGATAGTAGGATAGAAGCCGTGGCACATCATGCTCACAGCCTCGTATGTCTGCCAGTAAAAGCCAGGGGAGTAAATCTAGACTTGGAATAAAACAATGAAATTGTGAGTGACTGTAGCTTCATGTGAGGAACAGTTCTGACCTCCTAAGAGCTAAAACCTGACCTCCAAAAGGTAAAAGCAATACAGGAAAGCCTACTACTAAAGATTTTAAATCAGTTCAGAGATTATTAGAGTTTATAAACTCAGACTGAATTTTTTTTCTAATCAGTCTCAGATGTGTGTGAATTCCTGTGGCAACTGCTAGGCAGAGGCGCATGCTGGAAGCAAGTCCTTTTGTACAACATGCTGTACCCCACGTGCTAATGGCTGATGACCACATATGCCAGAGTTTCAGGTTTATCTTTTAGCTGATTCTCTTTACAAATAGGAGGATAACAGACATTTCTGAGTTGGTTGATGTTTTTTTAATTAAGCCCACGTTATCCAAGTTGGATCATAAGAAATTCCATCAGCAATGGCAATGATTGCTCTGCAATCTGCCTGCCCTTTGCACTGTGCAGAGGAGCCTTGCATTTGGTGTAGCACTGGCATATTTCGCCTGCTAAAAGAGCAGCAGCAGCAGCTCATGTGAAAGAGCCCAGTAACCAGTAGGTAATCAGAGGCTCAGGATAAGCCGAGGGTATAGGCATGCTACTTGCCCTGCTGTTTCTTTACTGGCTCCACTGTTGTTCCCAGTACAAGCTCCCTGCTGCTAAAGAGGTGACATGTTCACTGTCAGGGCTGTTGAAGTGAGGGTGAGGGGAAGAGAGGATGGCCCTCCTGTCAAAAATAATTGTGCTTGTATTTAGAGTGAGGAAGAATGGCAATTTCTGCAGTTAATAGAAAAGTTTTCTATAATGTCATGTCAGATGTTAGATTTTATCCTGTCCTCATACCCCCTTGCTGTTGGGGGAAGCAGAGCAGGGTGATGAGGTGGAATGAGAGTTAGAATTTTTCTGTGCTGGCGTTGCAAGGGCACGTGTTTCAGTGAGGTATCAGACCAGTGGTAAGGTAGGCACAAGTAAAACTGCTCATAGGGATTATAGCACCATGGCTATTCCCTTCAGAGTTGCCTGGCTCTAGGGCAAGTCAGTGACAGTGAAAAACTGAGGACATGGAACAAATGCTCTAAGGAGATTGAACCAGTTTAAAAGAGAAAAACAAAACAAAGATGCTGTAAGTGGTGGCCTGTGGTCTGGAGGATTGCTTAAAACTGAGTAATGGTAGCTTCATGTATGGAATAGTTCTGATCTCCTAAAAGCTACCTTTTCTTTTTTTAAAATAGTTCTCTGGTGGGATACTGTGGCTTCAATAGGTGCTGAGTATTGAAGTACTCTTCCTGCTTCCCTCTCTACTGCCATGTTGGAAAGTTTGGCTGTTCAGGGAGAGCAAGGGGAATGACTTGAGGGTGTCTTGATTTTTCTCAGGGACCAGCAGATGCCAAGCCCTTGTCCCCCTGTGCTGGCCCCGTGCCTCAGCCTGGTGGCTGCCCATGGAGGGAGCCATGGGCTGAATATGCTCCTTGTTGGGGCTTGATGCCTGAAGCCAAACGGGTGGTGGCCCAGTCAGGCCACCAAGGCCTTCTCCTCAGGCAGCTCCTCTTCTCTACCACAGCCACTGTTGCCACAGATGTCCCTGCCATACTTCAAACAGGCAATGGGAAATTGCTTCCATGGAAAATAGAATTTCCACTGTAGAGCGGCCCTCACACAGAGGGTGTAGGGGAGCCAGCCACAGGAGTGAGAGGTTTGAGCTTTTTTTCCAAGACTAGCCTGATTAACCAAATGCACATATACATTAAGTTTTCCATGTTTTTGGGGTCATACTGAAAAGCTGGATTTTGGATGGTATTTTTATGAAATGAAGGAAGGAGGCTTTTGGATGACTTGCCAGCTCCTGAGTCTCCTGTTTCCCCTCATTAGTGGCCCAGCCTTTTTCCCCCCTCGCAAGTCAAAGATCTGTTGTAATTGCTTCATTAAGCTGCTGTGTGTCATGGTGGTGACTCCACAAATTTAAATTGGCTGGTTTTGTCCACAAGGGTGGGAAACTGGAGGACCAGGAGAACCAGCTCTGCAGCTGTATTTTCCATGTGCTGAGTGGGGGCTGATATAAACAAAATGCTTTTCCTTTGGGGTTTTGGCAGCTCTCACCCAATCTGTTGGAGAAATGGTTATGACTATTTCTCTGCTCTCAGATGAGGCTGTTGAAAACTTACAGCCTCTCTGGGAATTTCGGCTTCTTTTCACGGACTAGTAATAAAATCTGGTTTTATGTTGTGTTTAATTGCAGACAATTTCGAGTGTTAAGAAGTCTCTCTTGGCAGATGTAAAAAGATAAGGAAAAAACCTAAAACAAACAAAATCCACCCCACCTGCCCCTTTTTCTGTCAAATCTAAATACTTATTGTTTTTGACAATATCCATAGTTTTTACATTACTTGACTGGCTGTTCTAAGAAGCTGCTCACAGCAGTTATTTGCTACAACTTATATCCTATTTTTTTTTCTGTTACTTTCTTTGCCTAGTCTGTAAACAAATATTTTTCTTAGATTATATTAATTAGCCTAAATTATTCATTTAAGAAGTTTTATTTTTGCTATAAACTTTTTATTGGTTTATAACCTGTGGTTTTTTAATGCCTTTTAGTTAAATTGCTGTTGCAACAAAAGTGACAGATATATGTTAAAAAAAGCCCTTAGGAGGGAAGCAATAAAATACAAAGTCATACTAAGAGAAGAATTAATGCGGCATCAGCATCATATTAGAAGTGATTAATTGAACCAAAAATAATAAAATTTTATTTTTTTCAATCCACCTACTCTGTTTATTTTTTTTTTAAAGCACACCACTTTAAAAATGTTTCTGAATGAGACTTCGTTTCTGAGGGTGTTTGCAGAAAGCAAATATCATAAAAATCACAGATGATCAAGAGGATATTCGTGCATAGCAATTGTTGTGTCATGTGTTTTTTTTGTAAAATGTTTACTTTTCCCATGACAAGTTGATACCGTAGTTGATATTGATAGTTTCAAGGGTTTTTATGTTTAGAAGCACCTTTCACAACCACAGACCTGGTCATACAGATAGGAAGCAGAAATAGCAAGTAAACAGCAAATGTTTTTGAACAGGTGGCTAAAATGACAGTGAAAATGGAGAATAAATATGTGATAATTACAGCTGGTTACAGATAACTTATTGTGCGGTATCACACTGAGGCAAATAATGTTGAAGTGACATTCTTTATTGAATAAAGTGCTCACTGGAAATATTTGTCCTGCCTGTTCAATGAAACATAATTTAACAAGTGCTTTGGAAGAAAATTTGCTTTATGCTACTGTCAAACATATTACATTCAATGAACTTGATTAGAGTTTTCATGCCAAGAGTATCAGTGGAAGTGGTAGCTTGGGCTTTGAATAAAAGAACTTTCCAGGAAAGATGGAGCCATCCTGAAACTGATGTAATTTGGCACCTGACTGAGTAATATGGCTTTGAGACTTATACCCTCACAACACATAATATTTATTATAGTCTGAGTGAGACTAGAATGTCAGGATGTCTATTCTGGGAAGTGCTCAAGATAAAAGAGGAGCTAGATAGTGTAATGGTAAATTTGAATAAGGAGCTATGCTTTATTTTAGATTTTGCTGCTACTTTTTACTCCGGGACATAACTCTCTGTCCTGGTTTTCATGTGGGTTTTGTTTCGACAAACAATTCTACTGAAATTGTAAATCACCACCAATCTATCCATGAGGTACAAAAAAGGTCTAGCAACGTTAAAACAATTACATTAGTGATTCACCTTTAGAGAAGTCTTTTCAGCTAAGGAAGTGGTGGCATCAGATAGTGGTATGATAGGAGTAGCATCAATGCTGTTGTGGTCAGTGCTTATGTCTAGAATGTTGTTCTCCCTGCTGCAAAATTTGCAAATACACAATCCCACCTCCAGAGCAGCATTGCCCAGCTGGTGACTGGGCATATGTGCATGACAAGGATGCAAGTTCTGAGTGGTTGTTATTGAAGGGTGTGCCTGTATTTTAATGTTAATGGACATAATTGCTCACTACTTTTTGCTTAGTTCTTTTCCTGAAGCCTCACTGAGCCTTTGCATTTCTTTCAGTTAAGTACATGATAGAGGTTTGAACAAAAGCTTAGCTATTTGAAGCAAAATAGCCTAAATTTCAAACTTCCAGTAAATATTTTAACAAAGTATGCCTATATATGCAGATAAGGACATTGAACAAAATATTTTTTACCTTTATGATTGCAATGATTTCATTGCTTTAATTTGAATTCAGAAAAGGAAATCTAGTGCCATGGTAATTGCTGTAGCTATCACATTTACTGTCAGTGCCTGTGCTCATGATGGTTCACATGCTTTTCCTTAACTAGGCAATGTGATGTTCTTGCTAATGAAAAATATTTTAAGTGATGTTGTTTTTTTTTTTAATGGAGATATTTAAATGGCTATTTACACGGGTCATTGACTTAATTGGATATTTTCTGAAATTCATTTAAATCTTGAAAAACTCTGCATTTTAAGATGGATAATAACCACTACCCTTAACACTACAATAGCATGTAAATTCTTAGCAGTTTCTTGAAGACAGTGTTCCTTGTCCCCGGGTATGCAAGCCATACTTGCTTGGAGTCGTGCCTGATTTCCAGGAAATACCATCTCTCCCAGAGATACTGCAGGTTCTCAGCTTATCACATGTCTTCTGGGGGCAGGAGGAGGCTGTGAACTTGGTTCCATTTCATCCATTGCTGCCTTGCCTTCCCATTCTTTTCCTCCTTTATAAGGGAGGGAGAGTGCTTGTTCTCTTTGTGCTGACTATCACAGTTTAGGCATTGACTTTGGAATTGTCTACTGTAAAGCAGGCTTTCCATAGGCAGCCTAGTGTAAATCAGGTAATCTGTTTGGATAGAGGATGTAGGACAATGCCAGTTGCTCAGAGCTTGCAAAGACCTCAGCAGCTGCTGTTGGGTCTTGAGGTAAAGCAATGAAGTGTGCATCTCTTCACTGCTCTATTCTGATCCAGTACTTGTATGAGTCAAGCAATTTTGTTTGTAAGTAGGTTTTATTGATGCTCTGTAGTATTTAGGGAAGTAGTGTTGGGAAGAGGGATTGTCTTGGAAACCTTGTCGCCACCTGTTGTGGATTTGCAAGGCTTACGGGATATGGACTGTAGGACTCCAGATGTTAGGTATGATACACTGGGGCAGGAGTTTTAAGGAGAAAAGAAATGTGGAAACAAGTCTTTGAATTGCTGTTGTTACTCTAGTGTTGAAAGTTATTTTTAATAAGAATAGTAGACTCTATCGCGACATGTCCTGCCCAAGAACCATTCAGGCGATGACATGACCCGAGTCCTGCAGGGCTGGGCGCCCTGCCCTCGCTGGGCAAAAATAGATGGCAGAATGCACACAGTAAGCAATTCCCTTCTTCTTGCCAAAGTGCATGTTTTCATCCCTTGTGCAGTTTAGAAAGCATGGCGTGGGCTGATGTATCACCGCAACTGCTTCTTAGGAGGTGTTTCCTTCTGTCCTGTTTCCTGTATAAAGTTTTTCAGTGTTTCATGAGAATAGTTAGAGTTCATCACTGATTAGTTGTTTTTAACGATCTTTCATTTATATTGGTGAGAGAGGGAGACACTCAATAACTTTCAGAAATGGGTTTCCTGTAATTTAGTCTTGTTTGCCCTTGTGAAGCATAAAGAAGTACACTAGCAATAGCAACTCTTGTTATTATTAAATATACTTGTAAAGATGAATGAAAATCTAGTGGTTTCCATGAAAAACTCTGGAATAATATCTATGACATCTTTTAGTAAAGAAGTATTAATTAGTTTTGGATCTAATTATGCTTGCCTTTAAAGAGGGTCTCTCTACTTCAACCTCAGAAATTCTCAGGTGGAACTGACACTTTTGGGAAGATGGTAATTAGTTTACATACTACTTATATTATGGAAAAACAGATGTAGAAGTCTGGTTTTCCTCCCATTTGTAATAATAGAAGTAATTATAATAAGGAAAAAAATCTACTCATTTTATTAATGTAAATGTATGCAAGCTCTTTATTTGTCTAGTAGTGTGAACTCTGGGAAATTTGATAGAGATATTTTGGAAAGAGCTTTAAACTGTACTGTATCTTTTTTTCCCTGAGCTGTAGCAACTGACAAGTACTGAAGACAGCCTGAGCAGGGACTTTATCATGGTAATGAGCCAGAAAGTCCCGACTCATGTAACAGAATATCTTCCAACAGAGGGCTCAATTCAGGGAAGCATCCAGCCTTACGATATGGTTGCTCAGCAGCGGGGGTCATCCATGGAAATGGGGATAACTCAAATGAGGCAATGTGATCTCCTGGGATGTTTTAATACCTTCTTTGTTCTCCCGAGGGCATCTGCATGTTTGTGGGAGCATGGGTGCTTGAGCTGGCACTTTGTATCTGGTTTCTCCTGCAGTCTTTAGGTCCTCCAGCAATCATGTCATTCAGGTTGCCAAACCAGATCTAGGGGTGTCTCTGCACACTTGTTTGGTAGCCTTGCCAAGTCCAGGGTGTTGAGAATCACCATGGGAAAGACCTTGTGTTTGGACACTGTTGAAGAGGAACCTCTATTGTTCCAAACCTTGCAAACATCAAAAATAGTGTTTGACCTCATTCTTCAGCACAAATAAGTATAGCAATTTTGGGAGATGTTTGGCATCTAGAATCTCCAGCCATAGCCTGCTGTGACTTCTCTTTCCTATGTACCTTCTTTTGTCTTGGTATCAGGCAGCCTAAGACTCAGATTGATATCACATGGTGAGCGTGTTGAAGTGCTGGTTTGCTTCTGAAAGTCCTGGTTCCATGTCTGCTTCTTTCTATCTCTACCTGTTGTAACATACTCTTGTGGTTTTTTTGTTTTTTGTTTGTTTGTGGTTTTTGTTTGTGTATTTCCTGCCTCAAATTTGATACTCATTCAAGCCACTTGAAATCACCAACACGGTAGAAAAACATAACCTGACAAAATCAATTATAAAGGTTGGCAGTTGAGCTGAATTAATTCCTGGAGTCAGTGCCACATTCATTGCAAACGGGTGAAATGAGAGGATTGGGAGCAAAGACAGAAAGACAGGGAAAACAAGGGACAACAACCCTTTCTGTGAACTCAGCTTTTTACAAAGCTGCCACACTGCATTTCTTTCCTACTCCTTCCACTCCTTCCTCCTACCTGGTCTGGCTAGTAATGTATGCCTGTGCGTGTGCATCTTTCAGTCTCTGTCTAAAGGAGAAAGGTGGAGGTTAGATGTCTTCTTACTTGAAGGCTGGTATTTCTCTGTATTGGGATAATAAAATGTGTTTTTCAACACCTTTAGACATTCCCTAATGGTAAAGAGACGTGCCACCAGATTTCATGGAGAAGTAAAACAGGTTTGAATTAAATAATGGAATTGTGTGCATGAAATTTCATGGCTGCTTTGGACTTTCATTTGTACAAAAAGAAATGGGGTTTACATAAGTAAACAATAATGGAAATAATATCTTCTGTTAGTTATTAGAATTATTATTTTAACAATTATAACTTATAAAAAATGCTTCAGCCGGGACACAAATTGTTAGATGCCTTGTTAAAAAAGAAAAAAAAAAGGAAAAAAGAAAAAAACCCCAGTGCTGTTAATCTCCAAATAGTGACTTCTATCTCTAACTCTGCTGTGACTTAACAAAAAAGTAAAAATGACCAATCCTATCTCATATCATGCAGAACCACATGCTGGAGCCAGGGTGTGAAGTCTCTGAAAAACTGACCACCCAGTTCTTTGAGTCTGTTCAACGGGAACACCAGCAGCTCTGGATTTAATGATTTTGCTCTTAAATGTGAGTATATATAATTTTATAGCTCATGAGTATAGTTGGCTGCAGGCTGGTGGGACATTTCAAATATTACAGTTTGAAATAGTTTGTGTATGTTGGAATATAGCACCACGAAAATAACTTAGCTCTACATTGTTCCACTGTCTTTCTAGTATGGATCCAAAAGGAATTCAAATTGCTTATGTACTGTCATATGTGTGGGCTTGTTATATATGTCGCTGTGCCATGACTCAGTAGCATATTTCCTATATATAGCAAACAAAGCAACAAAAGCTGTGGAGGCTTTTGGAATTCTGTCAAACTGAATGCAAAATACTCCTTGTAATGACTGCCTATTTTAACTGTATACTTCAAAATTATGGAGGATGATTTTTGACCTGAAGGGAATGAAGTCAAGTCTTTGTGTATCCTGTTCATAAAGTGAGATGTGCAGCTCACAAGTTGATCACACAAAACAACAAAGTAAATGAGAAAACTTTTCTGAAAATCAAAATGTGTCCAAAGACGTCCAAATGTTCGGGGTGGGGTGGAACAATATGGGGTGGGTTGGTTGGTTTGTTTGATTAGGTGTTTTTTTGGTTTGTTAGTTTCTGGAGTTTGTTTGTTTGTTTGTTTTTTTAATTTTCACGGGTTCCCCTAATCTCAAAGGAGTAATACCAAGACCACATCTCTGGCAGACCAGATACATAAACTTTCCCTAATATTATGTACCTTGTTAAATATTGCCTGCTCCATTAATATGTCGGAAGAAACATTTTGGGGTACCACCTACAGGTAGGTCAAAAACATAGAAGAGAGAATAATTTTGCAAGCCCAGAAGCTGAATAAAAAATAACAAGGGAGAAGCTATAACATAAAATATTAATAGTCAGGTTGGAGGTCAAGGAGAGGAGGAAGACAAAAAACTTGTAAAGCTAAGAGGGTGGCAAGCTTTGTAGCAGTTAGATATTCGGAATCTGACTCTATTGCATATAACTTCAGAGGTATGAAAGATGTTGAGGTCCAGCAATGGAAGCTTGTTTCTCTTTCCTGCTCACTTTTGATGATATTTGCATTAAATAAAGCAAATAAAATAGAACACTTCAAAATTCTCAGCAATAATTTTGAATAGAAATTTGAAGCACTTCTAAAACGTTTATTCTGTAGAAATGAAATGCTGAAAAGTATTTTGGAGTCCTACACTAGCTGTGGAAAATGTACACTTGATTTACAGTTCTAATTTTTTATAAAATGGTTGTAAAACTTTCTTTTTTCCTACTGTAGTATGAAAAGTAGTCATTTAGTAATTAAAATATTGCATATATTTGGGGTTCCAGTAGTCAAAATAGTGATAAAGCTTCTAAGGCACTAGCTGTAAAGAGTATGAAATATTGGAAATCTAGTGAATTTAATGGGAGAAATGCAACAGCACAAAAACACTGAGCTTATAAACCTAGAGCTCTTTTAACAGAATGTTCAACTAGAATTATATGGAAAAGTATACTTTTTTTGAGTTTTGAAAACCAATTTTGTTATGAAAGCTAGTTTCAATCTGTGCTTTCACATTGTGCAGAATAAGGTAATTCATATAAATAAAATTCTTCTGTTCTTAAAGTCAACAGTTAATTTTAATGTACTGATGCAGAGATACAGAGAGAGTATACATCAAAGTTTATATGTAAACACTCTTTCTAAGCACATAATAAATGTTTATTAAAGATATGCTTTGAGATATGTTTCTTATTTAAATCATATGGTATTTACTTTGTTCAGTTCTTAAGACATTTTCATGTCTATCTCCTAGAAATTCTTACTAAACTTAGTGAGTTTGATTGTGAATGCAAGCTGTTGTCTTCTCTTATTGCTTCTCCAAGGCTGTATTTTGACTTTGAAAGTAGCCTTCACAATGTCTGCAACTACTAGTTGCTTGGCACCTCTGTGGAACTTTTTAATATTGTTTAGCTTATTTTAAATTTAGAAGTGGCCCTTTCTTCCTGTGTTTTATTTGTTGGACTTTTTTTTTTTTTTGCTGCTGATACTTCTTGGGTGTTTATGGTAAATAGACAGGTAAGTGAGACTGATTTTGGTGACAGAGGAAGGTACAATTAATATGTTTGCTTTTTGTTGATTTATAAATGCTACGTACTTGTATATATCCACCATTCTTTGATTTTCTGAGGATGTGACTTTTGAAAGTTATATTATTAAAGGCATTTGTTATTGTTTTTTTTATGTGTGGGACATGGATTGATTAATTTATGCCAGAAAAAATGAAGAGCTTCACAAATTTGCTCTGTGTGTGTGTGCATGACGTAGTCAAAATTTTTTCTTATCCAGAAAAAAGTTGATTGAACTATTAACAAAAAAGTAGTACTTTTAATTCTTTATTTAAAGTCAAATTCACTTTTGCATATTGTGTAAATGGAAGATTCTACTCAGAAAAGTATGACAGACATGGAAGGGTTTTTATTAAGGTCAGATGTTTGTGAAATGATCTGCTTCTACAGTACATATGTTGGGAGGGAGGGGGGAAGAAAAGAACAAAGGCAAAAAAAGCTTCACTTTTAAAGGATGATTAGTCTGTTGTTTCAGAACCTGAGTGCTAATTCTGTCAATGAGGACAATTTTCCAATTTTTCTTAGAAGCTGGAAAAGTATTTTTCCATATATTTTCTTAAGAAAGGAAGAGTTCATAAAATTTTTGTAAATTAAGTAGTACATACATGGTATGTAATGGCAGTGCTGAGAATATTTGACTAGAGACAGCCTTATCCTAGCCTTTGGAGGGGTGAATACGAGGAAGATAGACAGAGAACAAAGGAAAAATGAGATGTGGGCAGAGAGATTAAGGGGAAAAAAAGGAAAACAGCATATCTTATCAGTTTTATTTTCATGAGGAATAATCTGAAAATGAATAAAATTATAGCTTAAAAAAGAAATATTTTTACATCACTCTGCCTCAGAGAAGAATACCCAATATTATTAGAAATTAATTCTGATGTTGTCTTTTGAAGGTCAAGTGAAATTGTTCTCTTGGATATAGACTACAAGCCAGGCATGTTAATCTGTGCAATTAGAAGCAACATGCTCCACTAAAGAGAGTGAAAACTATTCAAATTTACTCGGAGGGAAGACTATATGTCTTCATTTTATTACAACAGTATTTCCAAGTGTAACAACATTAAGTGAGGTTTTATACCTCACTTAGTTCTGCAAAGACACATTATAAGACTTAAGAAAACAAAGACTGGCAATTGGGAACAAGATTTTCAGTCTTTTTTTTGTAAGCAGAGACAGCAGTTCGTAATTTTTTCTTTTCACATATTTATAAAATGCAATGTAATAACCTCAAATGAACATTCAGTACAGGAACATGAAATTGGTAAATGAAATCATTTATCTCTAACAAAAAGATAGATTCCAAATAGTGTGTCATAGTATATGATACATTTAATTTCTCCAAATTATTCAACTGGCACTTGGGGTGTTTTTTTTCCTTTCCTTTGTCATTCTCTCTCCACCACTCTTTCCCACCTCCCCCTCCCACATTTCTAGGTGTATTGTATGGAAATTACAAGTTTTCATAATTTTAATACTTAGGGTTTTAAATTCACCTCTCAGACCTAATTAAGTTCATCCTGTTTCTTTCAAAGGTGCTGAAGTGTGTCTCTCAGAGAAAGGGCTCAGTAGTGTTCAGCACTTCTGCAAATAATGTACTGGAAATGTAGGCACTTTTATTTTAGATAGTTAAATATTGATTTAGAAGGCTCATCTTAAGCCTTTTCATTTGGAAATATACCTTTTGATGGGCTCCTTAATTTCTAAATTCTTCACTTTTATAGCTTGAGTGGGCCACTGGTGGGACTAAACTGGTGGGACAAGTGGTCAAGTGGATGTGATTAAGGAACTGCTGGCTGATATGCTTAAGATGCTGATTCTTTTCATATTTGAGTAGTAAAAATCTAAGTTGTGCTCCCACAACATCAGCCAACATTTTAGTATATGCCAACATTGCAGCATTTAAATTACTTTAATTTCAACATATTAATATAAGAGCATTTGATATTACACAGCAACTATGTTTGAGTTATTGCATCAAAGATAAAGAAAGTGTTTCAGTTTGTGGAAAGGATATTTAAAAAAATTAAATATGCAATTTATTTGTATTCGGGGGTTTCTCAAGGTTAAAAATAACTTTGGATCAGAACCTGTGTGAATAAAGGACACTCCAACTAGCTAGAATCTTGTTGACATAACTTGGCTTTACACAGTGCTGTTGTATTAAATGATCTGGAGTGTACAAGGCTGTACAGTGATATAACGTTGTACATGTACGATGTACACACTTCGCTGTCTTGCTTTTCCTGCCTTACCCTCAGCAGCGATGCTGCACCCAGACCCCTGCCTGTGCTCATGGTGAGCTGCCCTGCATGGCAGCTTTGCCCATGCCCTTCAGCTCCAGCTGCCATAATGCAGGATTTAAATGACATGGATAATCGTGTGCCAACCTAGCAGATCTGCAGGATATTTGTGCGAATCGCAAAGGTTTAGAAAAGGGGCTGTACATCTTGTACATCTGTGTGATTTACATTGGTGCATAAACTTCGAGCAGAGGCTGATTTTTAATGTTAGGGCAAGAAATCAGGCTCTGTCATACGGAAACAAATATTTCTGTAACTCTTGGCTCTTTCTTAGCTCAGTCTATGAGTCTTCTGAAACCTGAATTTCAAAATTAATGTTACTGTACTGTTTGATATATGATAGTCTGTAGCTGAGAATAATTTCCTCTTCTCATTCATTCATCATTTAAAAAAACCAAACAAATAAAGAAAAACCCCAAACAAAACAAAACCCCACCAGAATTAATCTGAAGTTTATAATAAATGAAATGGATAAATCGAATAGTAAAACTGGGACATCCAATTATTTTTAATAATATTCTAAAAACTCTGGTATTCAATTCCACCAGAAGAAATTGTTGTAGTAGTTGATCGTATCCTAAATATTTTTGTTCTCATTGATATATTTAATCTAAATTAATCCATAACCTATATTAAATTACATTGCAATTCAGTTGTCCATTAGAATAGACAGTAATTTATTATACAAGAGACAGTAAATTATATTGCAATTTTTCTGATTGCTGATGTATTGAATTGATTTTTATTGCTTGCTTCCCTGAAAAAAGTCCAATAATCTTATGCAACAAAATAAGGATAAGGAAGGTGCTGGTTTTTAACTCTGTTGTTGTTCGTAGCTTTGGTGTTTTTCATTTACTGGAGATGATGTACCCATGCATAGCTAATTACATTTTATGTTACTGCATGTTAGCATTTTTATTTTCTCTGTTTCTTTAAGGGCCTTGTAAATCCTTCTGTGATTTAACTGTCAATTTTGATTTCAAATATCAACTTTAGATTAAAGCCAGAACTTAACATTTGAAAATTATTTTGGAAAATTTGTGGCAAACTGAGTAAAAATGACTTCTAGAATTCCTCTTTGCAAAGGAAAGGATTAACAGTTGTGTTTGCCATAACTGTGGCAATAAGTGACCCTTTCAGCTGCCCAAGATGTAGAATAATTTTGTTGTGTCTTAAAAAAACCAACAAAAATGCACACAAAAAAACCCCTAAACAAACACAAAAAGCCCCCCAAATTCCCCCCCCCCCAGGAAAACTGATAATCAATATAAGGCCTAACTAGCAGTTATTTTGGGACTGGCCAAGGTGTGCCACTGGTTTCAAGCATTTGGATGCATGTGTCTCTTTAGTTTTTGAGGTTTTTTCTTCTTTTTTTCTTCATGCTTTATGTGAAACATTCCGTCCTTTCTTTGAAAAGTGATTTAACTTCTGGTGCGATATGAGCTGAGGCTCTGAAAATCACATGGGAAGCCTTAAACAGAAAGGCTTAGTCTGTACTATGAAGATTTTCATGTTCTTTTGTTGTCTCTTGTTTAAAATAGTTTCATTTATAATTGAAACAGCACATCCTATTTCCAATTTCATTCTGGGCTCAGTACTAACAAAGGGTTAAGAGTTTAGAAAAGGACCTAAAATGTTGAGCAGGGATGCTGATCCCAGAAGAGGGAAATTTGTTCTGGCATGAAAACTATCTTCAAGATTCATTTTACCTAGAAGAAATTTCCCCTTATGTCATTCCTAGGGAGTCAGGAGGTTTAGGAGAGTGTGTGGTAAGAGTGAAGGGGGAACATATATGAGGACGGGTCCTCTCTCCAAACTCCCGAGCAGCAGATGGGATTTTCTGCAAATACTTAGATCTTACCAATAAATAAAGACTAGCACATGGTCCTAAGAAACAATGTTTTTGCATATACAGTAAAAAAATAATAATCTAGTCTCAGAGTCACAGCTGCAATGGCACAATGACTCATAGTCTCTGAAGTGTGGGATACTCCCTTTATAAAATGGAGTGGAATGAACTGCTGCTCAGATGCAAAATCTTCTCTAAGACCCACAACTGAGCTTTGAACAGAAATGTTTTGACTTGTCAGCAAAAAGTGGCTTACTTCGGAAGTAGAAAGAAGCAGGGAGCAGGATGAAAAAGCATACAAGTAAGATATGAATATAAAGTGAATTCCCACCTCCCCTCAACTCTTCAAGCAAGAAATTGAGATTCCTGTTTTGGTGGTTTGATCCCCTTGTTATTCACCCCTCTGGATTTAAAAAATAGTAATATTAAAACAGTTACTATTAGATGTATCTTAATGAAGTTCTCCCTTGGGGTGTTGTTCGTGTTTAGTCTCTTCAAGCGCACTCGCTATAGAAAAAAATGTTATCTTCTGTTCTAAATAAAGATTTTTTAAGCAGACATTAAAATTACTACAGTTTAACCTGGGTCTTATACGTAGATAATTTGCTTTAACACTAAAGCACTTGAGAAAATAAAGTAGGTTTAATTAGAATTGCTACTGTTTACCAGTAGAAGCATTGTTACTTTGATAGTCGTGGACTATAAACAGGATTTATAGAGAAGGAACATGCAGTTTTTGGACTGATATAAATGTAAAGAAGGGTCTGCTGCTGAATGCGCAAATCCTTCTTTAAGTCACTTTTTACTAGTGCTTTAAATCCTTGTTACTTTATGCCTGCTTATTCTTTAAAGTATAGCAGTTAATAATATCAATATATCATACTCGGCTGATTGCCAAGCTGCTGTGTATGAAGTCCAAGCAACTCAACAGGACATCTGCTTCCAGGGGCGCAGGCGTGGCAGCCAAGGGGAACCCACGCACCAGCCAGTGTGGTGTAGCAGTGGTCCCTTGGGTGTTGCACAGAACCAAGCAGTTTTTTCCACAGCTCAGACTGGATGGAAGCAAATGGAGTTGTGCATCTCTCTCTTTACTTTTTACTGATTTCAAAAAAGAAAAAAAACCAATCAGGAGCTAATTTCCTTCGCAACTGTGCAAATAATACGGCACAGTTTATGTTATGAAACTCTGGGTTTAAAAGTCCGGAGGGGATCCCTGTATGGCTGCAGATTTCTCCGGTGGGAGGAAACAGAAAGAAAGGCTTCCTGGAGGAGCCTGTGGAAGGGTCTGTCTCTGTACCTGAAACGCTTTAGCAGTGTCAGACAGCGGGAGGGCCTGTGGAAGGCAGAGCCATGGGTCTTGCTGAGATGGAGCCTTTGGTGGCTGTACATGGTGATGTTGGCTGTGCTATGCAGTACACTGCAAATGTTATCCTTAAACGTTGCTGTGTTAACCTAATAATGTGCCTCTAAGTACAGATGCCTCTAAGTACTGACACAAAGCTGTGTCAGTCTGGGCACCCTCTCACTCCTGCTTTCTGATCACGTCTGTGGAGTGGAGCAGTCAGTATTTCTGATGTTGTATTAGTTATAGGCCCATGCACTTGGAATTGAAAACTGGGAGAAACCTTACATTATCTGGTGCCACTTGCATTCATATGGAAATATAAAGCTCAGTTCTCAACTGGAGCCCTTTTTCCGCTGCATTTAAGTGCTGCACAAACCAAATCAGAACAAAACCAATCCTACCCCTATCTATAAAGGGAACTGTGTTCACATATGATATAATCAAATGCCTTCCTTTACAGTGATACCTGTAGGCTTCTATTGCCATGGCCCTCTACTTAGGTTATGTAGAAAGCTTCAGAACTCCCATGTAGAAATTGCTATGATCCCATATTGTTGCTATGATCTGAAACAACAGCAGTGTAGTAACTTTCAGAGGAAGATGAATAGTGGTACTTGGTGCTTCGAAACACAAATCCTGGCACTAAAATAATCTGTGCCTGCGTATTAGGCAGCTCAAGTGGATAAGCAAAATTGTCTGTGTTAAATGTGTGAGACTATAAAAAGAGTGTGTTTTGGAATTTTACCTTTCAAGAAATAATAGATCATATTAATTAAACCCCTTAATTTTAGCTGAAACGTGACAGGGACAATCTTTTAATATTTGGTGCCATCTTCTATCCATTTCAAAAAACCCTATTTTTAAAGAATTAATTCTTCAAAGATATCCCACAGTTGTGGACATATTTCTGTTTGACTCTGTGCCAAATGAAGGAAGGAAAAATTTTGACAAAGTACAAAGTAACATCTCAAAGTACGAAGAGAACCAATACGGCTAAAGATAGGTTTTATGGGAAAAATATATCCGTATGCAAATAAATTATAGCCAATAATGGCACTGTCATGAAATTGCATACGCATACAGAGCCTTCCTTACATAGTGCATGTTTCTGTGCCTTTGCTGAAAATTCAGAGCTTTTTGTAGGTACTGCTTTAGTAGTGTAATTTTCATTTGGATGCTTGCAAAATTTAAAGGATCTCTAAGCTACTTTAAAACGAGAACCAATGCTGTATTGTTTAGCAATCCAAAGTACAGACATGAAAAATCCCCCAAACAACAACTCTGCGGAGAACATGAAATAAATCTACATGAGTCACAAAGATGTCGTAAGGATTCAGATTTACACTTTTGGTGAACTTGAGACTCTGCTGCTTCTTATAAAGAAAAATGTTCCTAGAAGTGGAGAAGTGTTAATTTTCTTACTAATGCTACATTAAGATCATTATTACCATATCTTTCGTTCAAGACAGAATACTGTTTTCTCAATTCCAAAATATTCAGGATGTTTTAGAAATGTGTGTGTATATAAAAATCGATCTAAAAAAAATCTATAGATCTCGTATTTTTTTAGTTCAGATTTCAAAACTGAAAGACAGCATAATTCTGAGTTTAAGTACTTTGCCCAAATAGTAATGTTGTTTCTACACAGAATTTTTCACTTGTATCACGGGTAAAAGTGCAGTGTGTCTCTGGTCCTGTGCAGCATGAAGCCTGCTACTGGCTGGCACATAATTTTAGGATTTTAGTATTGCAGGAGCCTTTACTTGTAGCCCTGGTGCAGCTTCTATGGACGTGTTTAAGCTTTTTTAAAGCTCATACACATAATAAAACAAGAAGTCACAAAACTGGATGCTATAGAACAACACAGAAGGAAGCACTCATGTTTTCAGTTTCTTAATACATATCTTGATAAAATATTTAGTAAGGTGAATAGTGTCACGGGCAAATGCTGTGCGGGCATCTTGTTTTAATTCTGGTCTGCACTCACTAGCTCTGCAGGCTTGCATTTGATCTCTGAGCCAAGATAAAGCTCACAATGAGAACCAAACAGGGGAAATAAACAGAAATGTCTGCTTTGGTAAAGGGTGTAAAACAGAAGTATTCCACTAGGTCCAAAAGTATGTGCCACCAAGCACAGTTATTCTCACGGCCATGGTTCTGAGACAGCATCCTCAGACGGGGTGACAAATTGTGGTAGCGGAGGAGACGTGGCTGCTGAGCTCCAGGGAAAGTTGAGAGAGGCGGCTCCGGGTGCTCAGGAGAGGCACGGCTGCCCAGGGCACTGCAGTCACTACTGGGCTGCAAGCCTAGCTTGGCTCGCAGTCTGGTTTGGGTTACCGTGGTAGGCAAGGACGAACATAAAACTAATGGACTTTCATTACCCTTTCCCAAGTGCAACTTTAATGTGCCTTACCCATCTGAGTCTTGGGGTATTATGTGACACTTCTGTAAAAATGTTTTTCTTAATTAATAATCCCTAAGAAACTGGTCATTATCAGCAGTTTATGAGTAGTTTGAGACTTAGGTCTGTCAGAGGATTATTTCCTCAAAAAGATGAGGGTTTGGGACATGCTGCTTTTTTAATAATTTCCAACTCTTTGTTTGATAGAGCTAGGTTTGGACACTGCTAGAACATTTGTTCAGGATAATCTGTGGCTTCAGACTGCTTTCCGTCATCTGAGGAAACATGAGCGACTAAGTTCTTCGAACTCTAACCTTCCCCTTGTCTCCCTGTCTGAAAGGATGAGGGAACACATTTCAGAGTACGGTCGTTTAAATATTTAGTAGTGACTTTACTGCTTACTGCTCTTCATTTCAAAGGGGTTAGCCCCAGAAATAAGCACAGCTGCTGCATACTTAGGAGTAAGTGTTTTCAGGATGGCGCCTTAACACAGCATTTGTACAGGACTTGTGTGGTATTAACAATTTTAGGTCCTGAACCTGCAAACACTTACGTGTTTCAGTAACTTTACTCTTGAGAACAGTCTAGCAGTACTCCCATGAGTATGATTACGGACACCAGTAAGTGTTCACAAGATCCTGGTGTTAGTTTTCAAAGGGACTGTAAACTCCATGGACCATTGCAGAAATACATATACTGCAATGACCTGTGAAATTGCCACATATATATTTAGCTATATGAAGTAAACTATGCATTCTTTGTACTGAGCTCTGTGAATGTTTAAATGAATGAGTAGATTTACTCACCCGAGTAAACCCAAGCAAACATAAGAAGTTATATGGGATTGCTTACCAGAGTAAAGCTGGACATATGTTTATGTGTTTGTAGGTCTGTCCTGCATACTTTATTGTTAAAAGCTGTGGTTTTATTCTATGTGTGGAATCACAAATGCAGTGCTCTGTATTCAAATACCGTGAGAAAAATAAGCTAGTGAGTTTGCAGGGTGACACAGAATCAACCAAAAAATATCAGCTGGAAAGGTACCTGGTAATTTCAGTGAAGATGAATCAAAAATTACTAGAAAAATGAGTAATTTTAATTTTGGTTTTGCATTTTTTAAAAAATGAATGTATATAAAATCTGTAAACATTAATTTATGTCACTGGACCAAAAGTGGCACAATGACATGATTAGTTCCTGCTTCTTTTTGTTCCCTGTCTTTTGTTGCATTTGGGTGAAACTCCTCAGAACTTATAAATGGTAATATGTTGTGTAGTTATCTTTTCATTAGGAAATAATATTTCATGTTTCTGACTTCTTAAAGACAAGAAAAATCAAGAAAAGGCAGTATCTCTGTGTTCTTTAGTATATAGGGCAGATAATATAAAAGGCAATAAAAGAAAGAGGTCTTTTTCTTATTAGGAATGGAAAACCAAATAATTTCTTAAAACAGAACTGTGAGGTAGTGCTTGGTCATAGACAGCCCAAAGTCATGGAAAGCCATGTTTATAACCGTGCCAAGATAACGACCAAGGTTGTTCTCTAATAGAAGTAAGAGAGACAATTCCATAGAAGCAGCTTAAATATTTCCCTCGTGTGATAAAAAGCGTTCTTGTGAGTTTGTCCCATTTGTTAGAGTACACAGAATGGATATGCAGTGTCTGTGTTCAGATGCAAACTAGGTTTTTGCCTCACAGAGCCACCTGAACTTAAACTATCCGTGTCTGACAATTGAGTAATTCATTCTACTGTTTAAGAAAGTTGTGCTAACATATTTTTAAATATCAGGGATGTTTTTTTGAGCTATTATTGGAGAGTTACTTGGGGACTGCTATTATGCTTTGTAGTTGCTATGGAAACTTTTTAATACGTGCAGTTTGGGAACAAGAAATTGGAAGTAATTTTTGCATTCCTAAATCCAGTTTCCTAGTAATAAAAGGGACAATTGCGGATTATCAGATTGTTACCAAAGCTTTCCACAAGATCTTAAGGTTATTACTCTCCAGAAACAGAAGAAAAAAAATTATACTAATAAACTTCTACAAAGAAATAGGAGAAAATGATGATAACTATTTTTTCATCACGTGGAATCTAATCAATTCAAACCCCAGGATTTTAATACATTCTCATAAAAATGAATAGCTGATCAAAAACTGGTTTTGTAGAAATCCAAAATGACTTCTAAAATATTTTAATTAAAAGGTGAGATAATTATGACTAAAAATCATTAATTATTACATGAAACACTTATGCTTTTAAAGTATTTAATTTACCTTCTTTGTTCACTTCATGTAATCTTGTTATAATAGAAAACATTTATTAATATGATGAAGATTTTATACTCGTTTAGGACCCTGATGACACGGGTCTTTTATTTGTGGATTTCAATGCAGTAACATACCTAGAAAGATTGAAAAATGCTAAAACAGTTTTGAGAACAAAAACACTTGAGCTGGCTAATATTTTCTTTTTAATATTAAAAGGTAAACCAAACCCACTGAAGAACAATAATGATTTTAATTTGTTTGTAAAATTATTTTAAAAGTGATGTTTTCTTGTATTTTCCAGTAAAAAAGGTTTTTTTTAGTTTTTTAGAGTATTTAATTGATTTTTACACAATAATGTTTTTGTTGTTAATTTATAGTGATAAAATATTAGTAAACAAGATTTGAAGGAAGGTATTCTTTTTATTTTAATTTGAAAAATTGTCTCCCGACATATATTTTTTATTACTAAAATTGTACTTTTGGTGTTAATCCAATTTGGTAAAAGTTTGATTTTTTCCTGTAATTTATAAAGTAATTTAATTTTGGCATGTAAAGTCTAACTACTCTGAAAAATTTTATAGCATGGCTGCTTATCTCTTTGAAAAGAATGGCTTTCTTAAGAACCATAATTGGAATTTTTAAAAAGTGACATTGGAAATAAAGCACTGACAAATGTAACTTGCATAGGCACTGAAAATTTTCTTAGATTATTTCATTTTAGTAATGTATTTTGTTTCAAACTAGTTTAAATTTCATCTGGAGGCTTTGTGTTTGAGGAGGCACCTGATATTTTACAAAATTAATGTTCAAAGAAAATGTAGCATAAAAATTTGAATTTAAATATTGATTAGATCTCTTCATTTTGCTTTCCTGCTTGTGAACTTGTCAATTGATCTCCACAGGGATATGAAAAATAGGTTTTAGACAGAGATAATCCACTATAATCCCAAAACAGAAATCAGAGGACAAAATGGTCACAGCAATAAATTATTCTTTTAAACATTCTTGTTACCTTGATTCCTCCAAAATTTTCCAAATCCCCTGCTTAAGGTCACAGGAAATATGAACCTCACCAAAAACTTAAAATAAGGAGGTTGATAATGAATTAAAAAAATTATAGATTATTTAAAATAACATTATTTAATTATGTTAATTACCATTTATTCTTTTAATTTTCTAGTCATATTTATAGTAGTGGAATTTTTGACTATATCCCTATTGCATGGAAATTCTGTTTTCATTGATTAGATAAAGCTTTAAAATATTCCAGAAAGTTCAAAGTTGGCTCCAGCTATTTCACATCAATCTATACAAAAACATGTGTTCTCATAGACAGATGGGCTCAGACCAACTTCTGTGAATGGAGTCCTGGGGTTGGAATTTTAAGGTGGGGGAGACAAAAACATGAACGTGTTTTCCCCTCCCTCCTTACTTCAGTTAGCCTAGAGTTAGACAGAAAAACTAATCTCTTTATGCAACATGCATATTCTGTCTTCCCTAGGTATAGGATGGCTGACATTTGTTTGTAAAATAGACTATTTTGCACAAATTACCATCTCTTTAAGGATGTCAATATTGTACGCACACTGTGCTCTAATATGACCAGAGAGATGCAAATGAGATTTTAGGAAAGAAGGGTAAAGACTTAGGAACAGAAAGTTGGTGTAGTAGATATAGGCATTTTTACAGTTGCCTTAAATATGCACATTAGTGATGATGGTAGGACTCGTGTTTAAAAGGATTGCAATATAATTTGTTGCTAGTAATCAATATATTTGATAGAGGGAATGTGTAATTTTTGATATTGTATAGATGCTTTATGGACTAATAACTTGATTTGCAGTGCATATAAAAAATCATTTAGAAAAATTCCCATTTAATTAGAGGTATAAATTACAAGTAGATATTTCTGTTCAAAAGTATTACTTCAAGAAACAAGGATATAACACAGTTAGTACATTTCGCTCTGCACTAATGTAAGACACATAGTGAATCATTCAGCACCCAAAGTTTGGAATTTGTACTCTGCAAGTATTTTAACTTTAGCTTTATTTCAGTGTAATTATTCAAATATTGTTAAAGCATGCACCAAACTGACTAGGACACAGAGTATTGCCTTAGAGGGTGTGTGAATTGCAAGGAGTCTGGCTGAAAGGAGGATTCAAAATCAATACGTTCTCAGCAGCGAGGTAAATTTGAGCCAAGCTGACCTCTCCTTGCAGCTAACGTACAAGCTAGGAATTATTAGTGTTCACTCAGAGAAAAGTTTTAATGCAAACTGAAAATACTTATTTTAGAGCAAACACGGAAAATTGAAGGACTTGCTTACCTATTTGATTAAATGCAAAAACGAGACCGCACATAGGATTTTGTTGTGCTGTGATAGAACTTATTTTACCAGTCACTTTCATAACCTTTAAACAGCCTTAAATAGTACATATGAAAAACACATTCATAACAGATTCCCCACAGGGAATTTTCTTTGGTTTAAGAAAATTTTATTAAAGATTGGCATTGCAAATAACATTTTTCATAACTATATGTAGACCTGTTAAAATTTTTATTAAAACTGGAGTTTGGCCTGTTCTTTTTCATCATTCTATCAGATATTAAACTCCAGCAGCAGCTGTAGGAAATGGAGAAAGGGATTTTCAAAGGGATTTGAGTCTCCCTGTCTCCGTGCCTTTAGTGATCATATTATCATAACTATCACACATAACAAAGCTCTAAATCTGTAATTCAGATAAAGTAGTCAGGACTTTGAAATACAAAAATCCAAACATATGCTGTAACATTTTTTTTGCAATGCTGGTTCCTTTAACATGGATTTTGTAAACTTGGAGAGGTATCCAACAGATTTTGTATACTAACATGTGCTAAATGACATTATTACTTAAATGTTTGATGTAGATTTAATTAAAGGTATGGTCTATTATACCTACAGTAGTTCCACTAAGAGTATACCAGATACTGTTCTACCAGATGTTGAGCAAACCACTAAAGGTTAATAAGAAATGATGTTAGAAGCTTTTTTTTTTGGACTGAATTATGTAAGCTAAACTGCTGTGGAGGCAATGCCCATCTTTTCAACAGTGTTTGAGTCCTGTTTCATGAGGGGACAGCTCAGCATAATGCTGTGTTGAAATGGTAAGTGTGAAAACAATTCTCTGATGAACTTATAAAGCTAAAGATGCAATGTAATAAAACTTAAGGAGGCTAACTTGTAAAGTAAAAGCAATGTAGTGCAAAAGAAACGGTTTCCAAAGTATTTTAAATATGTCTCTAAAGTTATTTACATTGAGAGGATGGTTTTGGTATGAAGTGCCTAGGGAAAACAGTAGATGTATTGTGAAAAGTTAGGAAAACTCTATATCTCAATATCAAACAGTCTTGTAAATGAGCAGTCGCATATATATTTATTGTAACACTGCCTTCTGCTGGTCACACCTCATTTATGATGTAAGTGAAAGTGCTGGATAATAATGAGATGTTGTGTTTATCTCGAATTATTCTCAATATGAAATATTTGGTGCTTAGGAAATATTTATATGGAGATAATGTACATCTAGCAAATATGTATGCATCAATGATAAACCCATTGCTTCTATGCTATATGCTTAAAATTTTTAATTTGATATTTTCTTGACCTCACTTGAGAGAAAATTTTTCATGTATAGCATACCAGAGAGTTATCAAATCCTTATGCTTTGTTGTTAAATTGATTCCTAGTTTTGGTTATTTCCATAGAGTTAGAATTTCTGCTTGTTTCTGGTTTTTCATCTCGTGGGCTTCGGGTGTCAGGGAGCATATACCAAACAAGACATCTGCTGAAAAATTTCTATTTCATAACAGAATGTCTATATGTAATAGAATTTAGGAGACTGTTAGATCTATGTGTTTATGTACACATTTTAGCAAGTGTTTGCATAAGCTGCACATTTTGTTACTAAGTTCTTTATTATTCCTCAGTAGGTCATTCAAAATACACACATATATTATGATAATTACTCCTTGGAGGAAAAATACAGGGTTTTGAACAAGGTTTCTGTTTTACTTTCTAGTGTGTCAAACATATTTTCTTCTAAAAAAGTCCAACAAACTGCTGTAAGAAGCATTTTCTATTTCCTTAACTGTGCATAAATGGTGGAAAGTGTAATGTGAATTCATATATATATTTGACTGCATGTCTGTCAAAATTAAGGAAAATATTTATCACTGTATAGTAGCTTCATCATAATAGGTTTAAGAGGTATGAAATGATACTCTATTTCAGTCTGACATAAAACCCCAAAATTAAAAATCAAATATTTGGTAGGAGTTAACTTCAGTTGTACAGAACATAATGGTTAAACCACACATTTACTTAGTGAAAACATTGGCATGCATGTCTGGCTGCCTCCAGTAAAATTAATGACTAGAATGTGCAGTGTGGGAAAATTTTTATTTTACTTTGGTTTTCCTCAAGAACTGAAATCCTGCTTCAGTTGCCTGAGGCTACATTTTTAAGCACCTTTATTACAGCACAGATAAAACCCCAGCTATCTGACAAAATGCGTTCTGTTTTATTACAAAGGATTACTTCAAAAAGCACAATTCTGTACATTCTGGGAATAATTTAAACACCAAGAATCCCTATTGTATGGCAAATAAAAAGTAATTATCCATAATGCATACTAAAATTGCATTTTAATGGACCAGAAGATATGCAGATTGAGAAATTTCCATTTTTAAGTTCCTTCCCAGAATTTGTGGGCCTTGCCCGACTGCCCAAGGAGGATTGTACCCTGACTCCATGGGATCTCTGTCTGAGCAGCAACTGCAGATTCCAGCCCTGCAATCCTCAGAGGATCCCTGTGGTCCCATCTGACCCTTGTAGTCTATGAACCTTAAGGTTTTAATAATCAAAGACCAGCCTAACCCCATGTGTGCATGTTTTGAAATTCCAAATCTCATCTTAGATGTAACAGTAATTAAAAAGTCACTTGCAAAGTGATAATAGAGTCAGACTTGTAAGAGCAGATATAACAACACGCATAATAAAGTACTCCGTGGCTGTGCTAGGAAAGACCAGGTGCCGTTAGGAAGTAAAAGGAGGGAGAAAAAATATCTGTAAGGTTTTAATCTTCGGTGGCAGAAAAATAAAGTTTTAATGGTCACACAGCCTGTCAGGAACAATTTTACATTAAAGGAGTTGCCGTTATCTTTTTATGGGTAACATTTAAACTGAACTTTTTTTCCAGGTTTACAGATTTTCAAGGAGATTCCTCATTCATTTATATTTTTGTGTGTCTTTTATTTGCAAGCATCTGTCTGTGTGATTTGTTCACTTGCGTGTATGTGAGTTCATTTGTGTGTGTACACACAGCATACATGGAAATGAAAATCCCAAAGCCAGTTTGTGTTCAGGGTGGTCACAGCAGCACATAAACATGCTTAAACCTGAGTGTTAAAGTGTGTGTATCCAGAGAGATAATATGTGATAGTGGGCAGCATAATTCACTCTCATTTCCCTGCGTTAGAAATGACTGCATAATTCATGAATGGCAGAACAAAGTCAAGCCAGGCGTGAGTCGCACGTGGACATCCCTAATGAATGTACATACTACCTACTGCCCATCAGATAATACTTAAATCAGATACTTTATGTAGGCATTCCCTTCTCCTCCTCCATTTTTAGTTGTCAAAGCGGTTTTCCAGTATTTTGCTCGTAAAAGTTTTTTGCATTGCCCATGAGAAAGTGTGTGGGGATTCCTTACTCTCATTCGGGTCCCTTTGTGTCTTAAGGCAGCAGAATGTATCTGGCACTCTGCTTTTAGGTTTTCAGTAGTATCTTTATGCACATCTGTATTTTGCCTTCACATTTGTGTCTATTGGCTCAAACTTCTATGTTTTACCTATATGTACTCTTATGCATGGCCCCTTTCTTTCAGTCTTTTATTTTGGTGGTGGTTTTTTGTTTTGGTTTGGTTTGTACCATATGTATAATTGTACAACCTGTAACGAGCTGTTTAGAAGTTCACTTATTGTATACAGACAAGGAGAAAAACAGTAATTGTTGATTCTTTCTACATAGCAGCCTTAATAAGTAGGGTCCAAATGTAGAAAATTGAGTGTGATCATCTATGTAATGCAACATATTTCCAAGGTTTAGAAATAGGAGTGGAATTTTATTAAATACGTATATACTACTTCAAAGACAAAGAAAATGTAAGCAAATCAGGATTGGCATTTTGCTTTCCTCAACACATAAACATAAAAACAGTTTTCAGTCCAATTTTTTTGTTCATTCTGACTGGAATTTGGAAAGAATAAAAAGTAATTGTAAAATTGTTAAGTAAATTTTTTTCTCCTTAGTTTTATTGATCTAACCTATTTACTAAATGAAATATTTTGTTGTGCATAGCACGGAAGTGTTATAATGTGGATAAAATTCTTCCATTTGCAATATGGATTGCAGATTATACATAAAAACATGTGGATTACGATGATTAAATATGTATAAAATCAGCATAATCCATTCATATGTTTGTAAGGGCCCAGAGTCCTCCAGAGAGAGTCACAAATCCACTTGATGTTCTTGAGTGCTGGATCTTTTTTCCTCCCTGATTTTATCTAAAATATGTGTAAAAATTCAAAAGTCAAAGGGATCCCTGTTGGTTACAGCTAAGTAGTCTCAAACACGTATATTTATCCTACCTAGACTTGGTAAAGTCCTGTGCTTACATGTGTGGAGCAGTTTTGGTTTTGTTTTTTTTTTTGTTGTTTTGGTTTCTTTGGGGGGAGGTCTTCTTTTTTGAGAATTCTCATTTCAGCAAGCAGCACCTGTCTTTAAGGTCTGAAGTAGATAATTTCTAAGTAAAATCTCTCTCTCTTAGCGACATCCTTCCTCATGTGTCTGTACATAATGAGAAGAGGTTCTGTATATTTTGGGAGAAGTCTGCCTACTGTTTCATCATATTTCAAATAAAACAGGTTCTTTCAATCTTCCAGCTACCTATTTTGTCCAGATTTTCAGAAAACTGTAATATGAACAGATGGGTAAAATGATTAAACCAATCAAATTAAATACTAATACAATTTATTTGCATGCTTTTATTATTTTGTTTTTCACTATAATTTCAAATTAGTAATCCAAAAATACGAGTTATGCATTCTCAGGAGAAAAACAAAAGGTGCCTGTCTAGGAACATGTGTCACATATGTGCTTATGTGTAATAATGCATGTAATGTAGGGAGAACCATCCCCCATTACGCCCAGGGGTGACTGTCGCCCTTTTTGCACCAGTTTTACACCTATGTGATCCCTTTGATTGTCTCATACATTCTGCTCACCTCTCCTAGCTTCCATAGGAATTGAGTGAACTGCAGAATAAACATCCTGCTGTGTGATTACTGTATTCCATAAGAATTTATAAAAAACCAAAATCTCTTTGAAAGCATAAAACGTTTCCAACGTATTTCCTCTGCATTGGCAAGAATCAAACAGTTTGATTATTTTCTTAACTAAGTGGAATAGAATAAGTGTAATTTTTCAAGATAGCCATTGCTGTAAATCCTGTAAGCAATATTATTGTGATCATTTTGGGGGCATCAGACAGGTATTTAACAATTTGGTTCAGGTTGCCTAGGACAACAAAAATGCCACTATGCTGCATCTCAAAGCTTCTGGGATGAAATGAGTTGTGACATACCAGTGAAGATTAAATTTGTAACAGATAGAACACCTTTGAAGTACTAGCTTACGATTTCACAGTGGCATTAGGAGACTTACTGCAGTATTTAAGCAGTTAGAAAGAATGCTGGTTATTAGTGTTTGAATTTTGTAAAATAGGATTTTATTGTCTTTTAAATAGCCATGACAGCAGTTTGTATTATCCAAGCACAACATTTTTATTGCTGTGTATTACTGTTGGAGAAGAGTTTTTCACACTCCCATGTGTAAAACCAAGGCACTTAAGCAGGTGAATACTTTTCGTCTGTTGTTCACTTTCAGCATTAAATTATACAGCCTTTTTCTTGTTTTTGTTGTTTTCCTTCTCCCCTGTTTTCCTGGTCAGTGGCTTAGACAGGGAAAAGAACAGAAACATTCGATGTTTGTCTCAGATAACAGTGGAAGATCAGATGTCCAAAAATGTTCTAGGCCTGCACATTTTTACATATGGTAAATTACTTTTCAAAAACAATAGCATAATTTCAGATGTCAGATATGCCTTCATCATATGGCTTTATGACACGACATTATCAGGACATAAAGTTACTTATGCTTTATGTCTGAATCGGATCACATCAAAATTTCCTGCCATATCAAGTAACAGAAATAGAAACTTGTTCCTAAAAATAATGTCTAGAAATCTTCGAGTATTCATTAAACCATTTGAGGGGGAAGAAGGCTTGAGCCTCTTTCTCTGCAGTAATCTCTTAAGGATCACTAGGCTCCATATTACAATTTCCAGTGTTACTAATTTGTGAAAGTTACTTTAAAATATTCATCTCTGCATTGGCAGGATTTTTTAATGAGCCTCTAGACTTCAATGGGTTAATTTTCAATGAGGGTCGGGTTTTATATGTTTATATTTTCTTAGCCTTGGTCAGGAGAAGTGGCTTTGCTTGCCCTTGTGCTGTGCCAGAGTGATAGGGTTTCATTCGTTTGAAAACCTAGCACATCCCAAGAGGTTACCTTGGTGTAGATTTCTTTCTTTCTGTATTAAATCGCTCATTGTCGCAAAGTGACTGGTGCTGCTGGGCTTTGAAAAGAACTTCTAAGAGGTTAAAAAAAAGCTTCTGTATAGAAGGATTTTTCAGTTCTGCAGACAGAATACAGTTTGCAGCTGTTTGACTTGCGACAGTGATATGGATCTGATTGTATACAGTATACTAGGAGCCATGGATGCAGCTGGAATAGAGGTTATAAATTTTAAAAGCAATGCAGATTTTGGCCATTAATTGGCTGCTAATAAAAGCAAACTCAATGGGTTCTAACTGTGGGAGCCTGTAGCTCTGTATCTGATATCAGGAATTCATACACATTACACAGTTTTAGTGATTCAGACCACGACTAATTGAAATATGAGGCATACTGATCAAATTTAGCATTACCAGCATGCACTCTGGTTTGGGACTGTATGGCGACAAGGTAGCATTTATTACTTATTCTCCATAACACTGCCTGATTGAAATATCTAGCTATGTTGTCAGCAGAGGCCCAGCTGGGCTTTAGTACAGCTAATTAAGTCATTAAAAGAGAGGTCAAGCAATCTAACTCTTGCATACTAAACTACATAAAAGTCTTTATTATTTTTTTTAATAAGTCAAGATTTGAATTTTTAAAGAAGTTTGTTTTAATAATAAATGCATTTGCTGACTGCTTTGTCTGGAGCTTGATTAAAATACGCATTTGTTAGCAACAAAGTGAAAACTTCTTGAGGCTTAATTTAATAAAAAGCTCCAGCAGAACTAAATCGTGTGCAATTTTTTTAAGTGTCTGAAAACTAAGCCTAGCTCAGGATGAAACATGACTGTCCTTGTACAGGCAGACAGAACCTGGTTCTCCACTGCAGAATGTAGCAAGGCACAATCTGTGTAGAAACTGCTTGTGTTTCCTACTGGAATATCTGTTTATTGACACATTGTGAGGAATAAACACGCCTAAAGGGAGAGGTTTCATGAAAGCTAAGTACACAATAATTTTGGATGACTATTGCTACCTATTTTATGAACTTAGATGGAAGAGAATGCACGCTGAAGTGAAGCAACCACAATTTATTCTTGGAATTTGAAGAGCAACAGGCTGTGTGTTGCCTGAATTTGGAAGAGTAAAGCAGGGAATGGATAGCAGTGCTAGTGGTTGGTGTCAGGGGAGCTGTGAGATCCTACTCTGTGGAACTTATCCTTCATAGCTTGCGTTGATGGCCTTGCATTCTTGTATCAGTGCAACACTTAAGCATGGGGACCTCAAACATAAAGATGACAAAAGTATTCCAGAGCTGCAAATGGCAGCCTTGATGATTCTGTGATTCAGTGAAAGGCCTTTGAGGCACTCAGCTATTTCCTTGGTAAATTTAGGATGTTTTGGTTTAGAAATACAAATTCTGGTTTCCCTTGTCCTTCCTTTTGTATGTTATGTTACAATAACTGGGAAGAGACATCGGTAGGTTAGATTGATTATGGATCCAAGGCAAATACCTGAGATAGAACACCAGGAAATGAGGAATTGTTGGGTTTGTTTAATTTTTTTTTTCCAGTTTATACATCATCTTTTTACAGCTAAAAGAAGCAAGTCTTAAAACCCCAAATCCCTGATGTTAATCAAGTGGTTCCTCTGAGGTCAGGCTTTACTGCTGTGAAGTGGGAAAGTGCAACTCAGCAAGGCATATATTTCTAATGGTAGCACATATTAGTATTGACAGGCTGCATGTTGCCAGTGTTGTAGCAAATGGATCTTACTCCTCTTCTGTTTCTTTCTTTGTTCCAAACTTTGAAATTTGTTACTCTCAATCTCTGAGTGAACCATAGAAATGGTAGTGTTTGGTTTAGAAACATGGTGCTTTTAAAAATAAAAATAGTGACAAAATAGGTGGTTAGGGATTTGGAATATTGGTATAAGGAAGAAAAGGTATTGAAGGGAAGTTAATAAATAATCCCAGAGGTGAGTTGTATAATATTTTTCTCTTTTTAAAGTGATGTAGAATTTTTAGAGAAAAGTATCTTTATATAGTAAGAAGAGGGTTATGATAGTAAATGTTTTGTTCCATATACCTTAAAAATCTGACACAAATCAACTTTGTCTGCTCTTCCTTACGCTACAACTGCTGATTTACTCTGAATATTGTCCTGGTTAGGTTCATTTTCTTACTTGCAACAAACATGATATATTTGCACCTCATCTACCTTACCAGGAGGTGCAATGGTATGAGCAAAGAAGAGGCCTTGAAAGCAGTTTTCTGAACATCAGAAGATGTAGTGTAAGTAACTCTGTACTGAAGTAGAGGAGTTCTACATGGTGTTGCCTTGTGAAGTCATATTTTCTTATATGAATATAGGAGTTGCTTCCTACCAGAATTATTAGAGCACTTTACATTTTCCATTAATCATTTGGAAAGATTAAACAAATTATAAACTATTAAATCATTATGCTCATTGCAGGCAGTGGATCTAAAATATATTGGATTTTAAAAGTCTTTTCTTCATTACAATGGTGAGATAGAAATTTTCAGAATAACAAAAAAAACTTAAAAAAAACTTTGCTGAATTTTTTAGCTTTTGCAAATAGATGCATGTTCGCCTCATAGTATTTCAGAACTTTGCGCTTTTTCATCGCTCTATTTTCTCAAACTGAAGCTAAGATCCAGATGCAAAAATCCAAATGCTTATATATATATAAAAAGATGTGCATATTAAGTATGAACTCAAAAATAAGGGGGGTTTTTAGATCTGTTTTCTTTCCCCCTCTTAAAATTAGTAAATTATTGGTATAGGGAGTAATTTTTTCTTTTTCTTTTGGGATCTCGAGGGGGTTGGAGCAGACAGTTAAATTTTGCATACTGATATAAAAGAATATTGCTTAGATCAGTGAAGAGACAGTTCATAATAAACAACCTCAATTAAGAGAATGTAATGGTCAAAGTGATGATGTGTGTCTGACTGGTCCAGCAAAACACACTGGAGCAGTAGCAGTGGGTAACAAGAATGACTCAATAAATACTCTCTTAAGAGCATCTTCCTCACCTTGTGGTCTATCTCTGACGATGGTCCTAAGTGTGTGCCAAGGAAAGAGCAAGAACAGAACTAGTGTCTCTAATAACACTTGGCTTTAATGTCCTCTTGGCCTCTGATCATTTTAGAAGTTATCCAGAGCTTGTTACATATTGTCTATCTAATGTTTCCTAATGGATTTCTCTTCCAAATCCTTATTCCATCTTCCCTGGTCTCTTTCTCTATGACAGCTATTTACTCTGAGATGATGGGAGACACAAAGTCAAAGTAAAGAAACATGAGCATTCAGAAGTAAATTCAAGTGTGAATGCAGCCTAGGAGTAACTATTACCCTGAGCTGGAACGCTGTATATTCTTTATTGTCAGTGAGAACAGCAAGGTATGATTATGATGAGCTGGGCTGTAATTATTGTTCTGGTATTCCTGACTAAATTGGTATCAGGGAATTTTATAATCTGTACTAATGGAAGAAACTAGCACTGTTTTTACAAAGAAAATTCACAAGTGTTCTCATAATTGTTTGCTGTCTTGGCATTTTCTCCTCAGAACCCGTCCTCCAAACCTGTTGAGATGTGTCCATGAGTATTATGCATATGGGTGTGCATCACAGTACTCTGTGTTGACTGTAATTAATAATTCATATCATGTGATCATATTCCGCTGTTTTTCTAAGTGCAGAACAAAGCCATACACAAGATGAATTCCTCAGTTGAAATCAAAGACAAAACCTCTGTAAGCTTCAACAGGGTCGGGATTTCATCTCATATGTTAATACAGTTGTTTGTATTGTAAAGATAATTACAACAACATTTTTTTCGCTTCTTTGAAATTTGTGTGATACCTGGAGATGCAATTTCCTCAATGAGAATTATTTATTTTTTATTATAGTTTTCAAAGTAATTTTTAATTTAATTTTTACCACTAGAAAAGAAAATTATTTGACTGATTTATAAGTAGCACTAGGCTAGTACATTTAGGCTAGCTGGGAATGTGCTCAGGTCTTTGTACTAGGGCTGTGTGTCTGCCTCCATTAGTCTGTGAGACAGAGAAAAGCTTAGAGGTGGTTTTGTGGTTCCAGCAGAGGTGGAGTTTCATGTAATAGAGATGTGAGTAGAGCAGGATGATGTCCAGAGTTATACCTCTTTATGACAGCTGGGTGAATATAGAGGAGTTTTCTTTATCTATTCCTTTCTTCCTCTCAAAAAGTACCATAGAAACTCTACAGCAAAAGCACTGTGGGGTGACAGAGTGAAACACTTCAGTACTATGACAATGACTGTGCTCAGAAACCTTAAATCTCTCCTTTGTGTGGGTAATGCAGTTCTTAAACAAGCTATAACATTCCTTTTTTCCAAAATTATGCACATCTCAGTTTTCCATTTCCTGAGACTTCGTAAGTGTCAAGTTTTCCACACCTTAATGTCTCTTGGTCAGGATAGTAGATAAAGGATTAGATTGTCTTGTCCTAAAAAGATATTATTTACAATAATATATCTGTCTCTTGTTTCCTTTTGTCTTACACTTTGGTTCCCATGTTCCATTATCAGTCGAAATAAAGAGTAAGATAATAAAAAATAACTTAATCCATAAACCATAGTAGTTAACACACCTGGAGCTCATCATCTGTGTTTTTAGGCTACCAAGAAATAGCTCACCAGGGGAGAAGTAACAGCTCCAGCCACAGATTTCATGGTCTCTCTCAGGAGTGTTGGTTCAACAGTGATGAAGAAATGCAGCATTTTAAACAAGCTGTGATGTTCTTCTTGAGACACTAGTCTGACTGAAAAATGAAGTGGTAGAGATAAAGGCCATTGATGTGCTGCTGAAATTCTCTTGTTCATTTAAATGCCCTGCTTAGGGTGAGTGGTTATGGTCTGGACTGATTGTACAACAAAAAAAAAATGCTGTGGGAATTCTTTTTTTCCCCCTTTAATTAAATTGGTTCATTCATGACTGATGGATATTTTCACTTCCTTATTTCATTGAGAACATCCTTTACAAATACAAGAGAGAGACTTGTACAAAAGGAGAGGACTTGAGATAAATCTTAGAGGCACAAACAGAAAAATCTTAGACTCGTGTGCTTTCTAGGAAAACAGAGGGGCAAACATAGCTACACACTTTATCCAAACAGAGTTTTCAGTTTCCTCAGCAGGAGAAAGGTTTTTTCCAGTCTCAGCATGCATTACAACTTGGTAGTTTCTATATTGATAAACCACTTCATCATTGGCTCAAACTCCAAGGGCTGTGAGAGACAGGGCCAAAAGGAATCCGGGTGGGAAGGGAGGGGAAAAAGAAAGATGGTGACACCTTCATCCCAATTTTTTGTCCAGTTCTCTTTTGTTACTTGTAGTCACTTATGTTTTCTTGTTAATTCTGGTCATTGAGTGACAGCTCAAATCAAACCAGACCATCTTGTAAGGAAGTCTTTACTGAGCCATATCCACTTCTCCCAGTGGAGTTTGAAGAACACCTGATAAGCTGGGTTGTTCAAGATGTTGCGTGCCATGTGAAGTGACCACCATTTATGTTGCTCGTGGATTTCCCTAGTAGTTTTCACCCATTTATGGTGGCTATTGCTGTTGCCTTTCAGTGTCAGTTATTCCTCTTCATTTTATTCACTTCGCTCTCCTTGAAACATAGGCAATCTTCCTGCCCCTTTTCCCTGTTCTCTCTGAATAACACCAAGTTCTTGCTGATGTAGGTTCTTCCTTCTCAGGAAAAATGTCTTTTATGCCATTATTTCATCATTGTTTTGTAGGAGTGCTGAAAAATCTCCTGCCTACTTATTATTTTCCAAAATCTTTTAAGCTTTCCTTTACTGTTCAGGGCACATTAACTCTATGTGAAATATGACAAGTCCTTGCTATTGTTTAACAATATCCATCTTTAAACAATAAGCTGTATTAAGCTCTTTCTGCATTTTGTGCATCATCCACTGGCAGTAGCAGCAAGTTTTTGACTTTAATGTTATTGTTGTCTATCTTGTCAATAGGTTTTCCACCTCTCTCTCGATCTCATATCCCCAGTTTGGAAAGGGTTAGGTAAGATCCGGTTTTGATTTTGCTTAAATAAAATAAAAATTATTAAAAAAATTTTATTATCCTCTCCAGTGCTGCTAGGCAGTCAGTTTTCAGTACAATGACTAGAGCAAGTAGAGTGATGTTAAGGAGTGCTTGAAACAGCAAATCTGTAACTTTAAAATCCTAAGCCAGGATTTTGGGTGCTAGCTGCCAGGGTGACCCATGGCAGGATGTGTCCTATACACAGCCCATGCCAAATGCTGTGATGCCTTTTTCCCAGTCTCTGGAGAATTAAGTGGGGTACACTTAAAGTAAAACTATTCCTCCTCCTGCCCCTGCCCTTAAAATATTTTGAGTTTCTGTTTGATAAGGCCAGTGGAAAAAACCATGAGAATTTGAAAAGAAGTTGCATATCTGATGAAAGAATATTATGTTTCATGTCGTCTTTTGGCCATAACTTTCCTGGGCAGAGTTGCCGGCCAAATTTATCGCTTTTACCTTAAATCTGAGACCCATTAGGCTTACCACTGAAGATGTACACAGGAAATTTCCTTCCCGGGCTTAAGTACCTGGGTAAGTATTGCAAGCTTTCCCAATCTCCCTTCCACTACCATTTCTGAAAAAAAGTAATTGTGCAAGCTCTTTTCTCCCATCTCTTTGCATAGCCTTCCATCCTGTTTTGTCCTTGCCTGAGCTGTTGCTCACAATCACAGGACTTATCCCATTCAAGCTGGTGCTAGGCACAGGCTGACAGCCCTGCTCTGGGAGCTGCCCATACCCAGGGAGCCTCAAAGGTCTCACCCTGACCATCATCCCTTCTCCCTTGCAGAGTTGTCTGCCTTAGTTATTGTAAGTTATTGTTGAAAGAATACAGGGGAGGAGTGAGACCTTTCCTTTCTGGGTTTCAACCTCTGAGAGGGAAAGACCAGACCAGAGAATTAAATCATTGAAGAGGAAAAATTTTAGAGGTTCTCATGAATAATTATGCTAATTATAATAGCAGAATTTGGAGAAGCTCTGAAGATATTTTAATGTAGTATTATGAGTGAAGTGCTCAGAAAAACCTGTCTTTACACAGTATTCAATATGTTTAAAACCCTGCCATTTTGAAGTTACTTATTTGTCTGCTAGAAACAGAGATAATGTTGGAATATTATTTCTGCTTTTTCCTGTTAGGGGTCTGTGATTCCAGAGAGTTTCATAAGGAGGTTGTGATTAAGTTGATGATAAGATACAGTGTAATTAAAAATCCTGTCACTCCATCAGAACAAGATGTTCCCTCCAAAAGAGCTATATTTATACTTCTAAAAAACATTTCTTTTACAATGCATTTCTTGTTCTGTCAGACATTTGGCAATATTTTACATTACATTTTGGAAGTCAAACACCATGGTATAGAGTCTAAATTCTTTGTCTGAAAGTCTTTTTGTTCTCAACCGTCAGAGAATATAAAAAAATCAGCTGTGGTATTTTCAGTCGTCTCATATTTCAAATGCCTTTTACTCAGTTCTTTTACGACCAGTTGCTTGACAACATATAGATATAGTTACTTCATGTGAACAATGCCCCTGTGCAATTGGTGCTGGTATGTATTTTTCAGGGCATATGTCGATATACAGTAGTTCCCAGCCAAATGAGTTTTTTGAAAGGGCTTTGCTGCAGCACATTTTTACATGGTGAAGTGATGTTTTCATTGAAACACTTCCATGACATCCTCTCTAGGTTGCATCTATTTTAAGATCCAAGTTTTAATAATCTGAAGTATGCTAGGCCCTAGTGGTGCAGCATTTTAATGTTTAAATGATGTTATCATGCCATTACAATAAAAAACAAAAGCAAACAAAACAAAAAAACCCCAAACCATTCAAGAAATTATAAAAGCCTCTTTTGCTAAAAAGGCTTTATTGGTGAAAGGGGAAATGAGAACATTAAGAAAGAAAAATAAAAAAGTGTCATCAGAAATACTAAAAACCTTTCTAGGTTCACTTTCACTTTGTATGATAAAATAAATGGTACTCTTTCCAGAAAAGATTTCTTTGAAAAGTTATTATATTCTATGGGAGTTTGAAGTCATCTTTTAGAAAAAAATTATAGCCTTGCTATATGCCATATGATAGTTGTGAGCAGCCTATAGAAAGTATATGATTACATGGTAAATGCTACCTTTTTTTGTACTAATTTCTACAAAATCCCACTTAATTTCTGTAGAACTCCAGCAATTTTATGCTTACTGTATTCCTTTTTCATGAGGAATTTGAGATTATTGTTTTAACCTTTTTCCCCCCACTGAGTGGACAATAATATAAGTGAGAATGACTGTGGGTTGTTTTTTTTTTTTTTTTAATTTTGTATTGTCAGCTCCATCTGAAATTTTTACACATTTCGTAAAAGGGATTAGTCATGAGTACATTAAAATAGAAATAAGTACATTAGTCTGGAGAAGTTTGAGCATGCTGCTTTTCTGAGTAGTGAGTGTTTATTTTTTTTGGCTATTTCCAAAAAATGGCAGAATTATTGTAAGAGGAACTAACTCTGGAAAACCCCAAATGTAACCATTACTGTAAATTTGCTAGTCTTCAGGTCCTGGTCTGTTATTTGAAATTTAAGGATTTCTGTCACTGACAAGCATCTTTGCTTGTCAGGTAAATTCTCTCCATCAGAAGAGGAAGGGTTTAAGCCTTTGCATGTGTTTCTAAATTTACTCACCACTGACTTTTGGTTCATTAGCATCAGGTACCTGGTACAAGAGAGCAAGCCTTTTGCATTTTGTCTGTTCCATGTTGGGAATAGTCATGGGAGTGAATAAAAGCAGTACAGTACAAAATTGATAGGCTCAGTAAAACCATATATAGCTTTCATAGTAGTTCTGGCGTGATTGTAGGTAGGATAATCCATATTTTTATTTTAGTGAATAATGTAAGGTAAGTTACTGAGACTATTTGTGCAGCAATAAAGATGATCTCAGAAAATGTGTTGTATTAGGGGAGTTGTGCAGCCATTTTCAGTGCTGATCCTAAGCAGTTCGTTTTCCTAATACATCAAATATAGTTTAGTGGGTCACCAAACAGTAGATTTATACAAAGAAAAAACTAGTTGATGGCAAACACAGAGAACTGATATGTTTTCAAGAAAGACTAGCTGCACTTGCAAGTGATGATAGATGTGTGTGAAATATAATCCTGATTAAAAATGCATGTGTGAAACTGCTTCGAAAAAAGTGCTGTGTCTGACAACATGTTCAGAGCTCCTTTATGTGAGAAGCACAGGGTAATGTAACAGCCCTTGTGCCATTCACTTTCTCTTTATCACTTGCTCAACTCATTGTTCCAAAATTTTCAGCAGTTGTAATGCCAAAGAGTTACGAATGCAGAAAGCATTCATAGGATTTGTAAGGGATTTGCATTGGAAGTACAGATTTTGAAAATACACCTAACCCAGAGTAATGCTCACATGTGTCCGGCCTCTGCTTTTGTGTAAGATAAGGAGTGCCACGTTTGGTATCAGGGGACTGACATGGTCACTTGGCAACTTCTATGACCTGTCAGGTATTAAAATCTTCACATGTGGGTTTTTTTGCTAGCTCGTAACATCTGCATTGGGAACATTTATCAAAGTTAAAGCAGGGGAAACTGATAATGAATATTTGCTTTTAGGGCCAGATGAAGCTTCAGTCAAAGGGGCTGAGTGGCAGCTGAGTGACAATCCTGACTCTGTACAAGTAGGAAGTTGGCATAAATGGCAACCCCACAGGAAATGGGGTGGTCTGTGCTGTTTACAGAGCCAGATCCTGCAACTATTTATACATATGCACATGCCTTTTGCTTTTCTAGGACATCTTTACTCTTGATTCCCCAAGGTTGCTGCTTGGATTTTGTTTGCAGGAGCTCTTGCAAGTAGCAATTGACTGAACTATGAGGTTGCTGAGAAGCTATTTATGTGTTTTTTCCTAACTGCTTCTGACTTGGTTGACTGTGGACTTTCTTCATCCCTGGTTTTCCCTTAAAAAGGCTCATAACTGCAAGTGAGGATTCATGATTGCTTTGGTAAAGTGCTCCCTGTAAGCAAAGACTGCAGGACAGCCAGGCTGGGGTGGGTAATGCTTGAAAGCTGCACTTTGGTAGAACCGTGCTCTTACAGGCACCTTTAGTTTTACGGTAAAAAACTGGAGCTGTGCCATGTCAAATGAAGCCTGGGGAAGAGCTATGAGTTTGAGAGGCATTTCCTTCCTCTCCCTCTCCCTTGCCTGCCATTATTAAAGGCCAGGGCCCACTCAGCTGTGCAGCCTGTGACATTTGAGATTCGCTGCTTTGCCCCTTCCTGACGCCTTGGAGGCAGCTTCGCATCCGACTGCGTGTGTGAGTTTAGTGCTGTGCTCGGTCCAACACCTGCAGCAGCCATTGAGGTGGAAAGAAGTCACCTGTGGGAATGTGGAGGAAAGAAAAGGGGTGTCAGCCCCTCTTGCAGCATGTGAGCTATTAAAGCGGCATTTGGGGCCATTTTTAGAGGTATCCAGATGCCTACAGGTGCTGATAGGCACCCAAAGGGATTTTCCAAAGCTCACGCTTTTAAAGGTGTTTAGGCATCAATCCAACATTGGAACGTCTAATTCTCAATTTCAAAAGTGCCTAAGGGCCAGATTCTTAAAGATCTTTAGGTAGCAGGCTCCCCCTGAAATCAAACAAAAGTTACAACAAATGATCTTATTTCCCAGGACAGTATTCTTAAAGAAGAATATTAATGCATGAAAGACCCAATTGATCTGAATTGGGAGGATATCCACAAGTTACTGTACATGTCAGCTTTACTCAGAAACCATGTCTTAAAAGATTCATTCTCAGATAAAGATCTGCTAGCTCTTTAGTAATCTGGCATGATGACAACCGCCTGTTAAGTTTGTAACTCAACTCAAAATAACTCAACATTCATTACATGCTTTTAATATATAATTTTTGTGAATTATAGAGGTTATGAGTGAGCAATGGCTAAGAGCCAGGATGAATATAGTGTGTATTTCAGGCAGGTATTGCACAGCCTTCCTGCTTAGCACATTATTTCCTCTGTTATGACAATGTTTTCCCCACAGCTTGAGGTTACAAACTTGATGCTCATTTTATATGTGTAAGTACGCATATGGTCAAGTCTTGAGTGATCCTCTAAACATTTTCACTTTGCATGCAACCTGAATTTTGAACACAGGCCTCAGAGAGGAAAAAAAATGCCCAGGTTAAACATGCAATTTCAATCTTTCTTTTTTCTTTTCCTCTCCTTTGAAATTTAAATATATGCAAGTATTTCCATTTTAAGCTAATGCTTATAGAAGTAAATCTTTCTGTGCACAGTAAACCATGCATTTATATTTGCCTATTATATTTAGCCCTTTACCCAGGGCACTGAGATCTGGCAAACTCTCACTGTGCAAAGAGACTTCAGTAAAGCTCCTGAGCCATGAGGAAATGGAGCAGTGTGGTGAGCCCAGGGCGCTCTTCCTGCTGTGCCCCCTGCTCTGACAACCTGCACAAGAGAAACTGAGTCAGGAAGTTAAGAAACTGAGACACAGGAGCAAATTAAATCCCTTACCTTGATATTGGAGCTGAGGTGGAAATACAGTTCCGCCACATGTTTGGGAGCAGGGGGCCAGGCTGCCTGCCTGCACCTGCCCCCACCTGCTGCAGATGCTGCTGGCACCTGCTCTGCTTCCCCTGCACACAGGTACGAATGTCCCATGTGATGTGGCAGAGAAAAGGCAGGTTGGCAGTGTTTGGTGAAATTCCAAAAAAAAAGCCTGATCTACCAGTTGTTATTCGCAGGAGGGATCATGTGCAGGATCAGTCCCTGAAAGAGGGCTGAGGAAATTCAGTACAAGCATTATTGCTTTCTTGATCTGCATGAAGAAGTAGCTGTAAATAGCAGAGAGGAAAGGTATATCTTGCTTGCTTTTTCCTGCTGTCTCCTGTCACTGCTGGAGGGAGCTAGTTTGCCATAACTTATACAATTACCAATAGTCTTTTTTAATTTGACATTTTAAGAGCTGTGTTGGGCAGAGGATAATTAATAGCACTTACTTGCTTTGAAGTTGAGCTTTAAATTATATATAGCATAATTATGTCTAAAGCCTCTAACTCACTACTTACCCTAGTAGATATTTCATCTGTGTTTTACTGTAACAGAGCTCCTTCTGTAAAGCAGCACTAATTCTTTACCTGGACTACTTAAGCTCAGAAACATTGATTATATATTGTGATTTTCCTGCAATAACTTTAATTAATTCCTGATGTCTCTACGTTGTTTCAATTATTTTGAGTTTCAGCTCAATATAGGGAGAAATAAAATGGTGGATGAAATTTCATAACAAAATTTGTTGCAGGTAAAAACCAATGAATAAAAATTACTGTCTTCAAGACCCAAACCCACCAACCTTCTAAAACCTTTAAGACCCTGAATATTTTTTCTAATCCCTGGGTGCCTTTTAACAACTGAAACTATTTCTTATTTTTTATAAAATTGTCAATGGCTTCTCTTCAGATTTATTGTGTCTTCTGTTTAGCTTCAATAGTTGACTTTTGTGTTGGAGCGATATATGCACTAATACTTCTGTATATGATTGCATTTTTTTTTCTATTATCCTGATAGCAGAGAAAATAAAGATGTAAAAATGAAGACTGTACTTGTATAACCTACATGGAAAATTGTACAGTTGGGGTTCATTTATTCATTGCACACACACTCACACAATCTGCTTTCCAATAAATATGCAGACATTAGTGACAATGAAATCTTGCTTATCCTTAGTATTCTGCAAATATTAATTTGCAATTAATTGTCTTACCAGGTTACATCTATATTAGTATATGTTTCCCTTCAAATTCTAAAGAGAGTAGAGTCTCTAATTTATTTCCCATCCTGCAGTTGATATAAGCAGGGTTTTAATGCTGGTGATCTCTTTCTTAGTTACAAATACACACTCTGAGTGCTTTGAGATTTATGTAAGAACCTGGAATTCAGACATGGGGTTTTGCACGGCTTCTTCGGTTAAGATTAATTAGCAATTATTATTAATAAAATTCGCAGTGTGAATAAAATGTTGTCTTTCTAGTCTCTCTTGCAGCGTCTTTTATTTGGACTTCAATATTGACATGGCTGTGAACAGTGAAGGATGCTGTTGCTACCACAGTCACAAAAATTTATATTAAGGAAAGACAGATGGTTGCTTAATATTAAGCAAGGGGCAAATTGCAGTCTTGATATAATTTTGGTTTAGGTGATTTTAGGAGTAGGGAGGGAAATTAGTGACTGCAGAAAACACAAACGTACTTTTAAATATTTTAAATTTCTAATGAGCTTCAGCTTCTCAACTGAATTTAAAATGAGCAAGCCTTTCACTGTGCTCTAGATAATGAAGCTTGAAAACATTGTTTACTAGAAAGATGCCATGCTATCTGATGCAGCATTTTAGAGCATAATTAAAATAAACCCCCTAATAATGGAAAATATCAGGTGATACCAAAAGTGCTGCCATAAAGTTTTGGTTTTTTGCTGACAGTGAGTTGAAAAAGTAAGTATAGTTTTTAGATGGATAAAAGCAATGTAGCATTAGAAGTCATGTGAGCCATATGATTTATCTTGAGAAAAAAATCCTTGTTTCATCTGAGTTTTTTAAAATATTTGGACCTGAGAGGTTTGTCCAGAAGAGCTGAAGGATTCATCCCTGCATTTTAATGGAGAAAAAGTAATTTCCCACTGCCAAGTTGCACACGGCAGACTTTCTCTTGAATGATGATATGAGCTGGCTTTGGTGGCCAGCAGCTCCTAGGAAAAGGCTGTGTCAATGCTCGAGGTCAGATAGGCTGTCACGGGAGTGGGGCTAAGAGGGAGCTCTTTGGGGCCATGTAATTCTTGGGAGCCTTTGCTTCTGCAGGAGAGAAGCTTGGCCAGTTCTGGGCATGTTGTAAATAAGGATTAGACAAATTACCCTTTGGTTCTGATTGACCTTTCCAATATGTGCTATACATAGGGAGGTTGTATGCCTTAAATGGCTCATAATACTGATTGCTTATATAATAAATAAATTTTCCAAGTAAATGTGTTTCTTCTTAACCCTGACCAATGGCTACAGAGAATGATAACATGCCTACTGGCCTATAGTCCTTAGTTAAATCATCAGTTTGTTAACTGCTGTTTGCAACCTAAACCCTCCCTCTGGAATGGACTTCTTTAAAGCAAAATGAAATAAAATAAAGGTAAGTAAAAGTAAATAGATTTTCCTATTGAAAGTTATTACTTCAGGAATGAAGAAGATGGATATTGATCCGCACCATCCTTTGCCATTACAGTCAGGTTCACATAGATAGCTCAGACACTTTATTCTAAGCAAACAGCCATTTTCTCTTCTGACTTGGATTCCAGTGAGAATTGAAAAAAGTAAAAGGTTTGTAAAAACATTCTTCTGTCCTTCTTACAGGGACAATTTATGTTGAAGTAACAGTTTCTGAGATACTTGCACCTGTTATTGATTTATTTCTTCTTTGTCATGAACAAGGTCCTGTTTTATAATACAGTTACCCTTGTCTGCTGCCCTAAGGTAGTTATTCAGAAATAGTTTTACTACAAAAAAGTCCCAAAAGACTCCAAAAAATAAAAAAGCATTCTGAATAAAGGAATGGCCATTTGTCTATACACTGGGATTTTTGCATCTTATATGGTTTGTCTCAGAAAATATAGTGTTTGTTTCCAGTAGTAGTAAAGAGTATGATATGTGCAATCGTCATAACCCTGCAAACGATGCTGGGAATCTATAAGGTCCTTTTCCAGCTGGAAAAATGACCTTTTGAATCTGTGGAATGAAATAAAATTGAGAAAGTGAAACAAAACAAACTGAAATTTTAAAGTGAATAAAAACAACGTAATTTCTAGGTGCTGCAATCTGAAGTGCATGTGTTCCTTTCAGAAAAAAAATACATTGGGTCTGTTAATGAATTGGAAGTGAATGTAGGGTGGAAAAATAAGCGTCTTTCACATATTAATACACACGTAGGCATACACAATTGTGTGCTTGTCTGAAGATAATATTTCCATTATTCCTCTACAGTGTACTATTTTATAGTTAGAGATTAATGTGGGAACTCTGCCTTCTTGACTTCAACTGATTACTACAGAGGAATTCTTCTGTTTTTACTTTGTATCACATCTTCTGACATTTTAGTGAATAATACTTGACAGCTATGAACATCTGCAAAAGTTATTGTTATCATAACTTGAGCTCAGCAGAGCTACTGTCATTGATGCTTAGGGGAGATCGCATTGCAGAAAAGATGGGGAGTGTGTTTACATTCTTTTTATTATTCTTGTTGAATTTGCATTAAGAACATTTTATTAGTGTTCTTTTTCACCAGTGAAGACACGTCTCTTTTTTATTTAAAAAGAGTAGGTTTAACACTTATGTTGCTTGACCATAAGTTTGCAGTCTAGCCAGGCTGCTTGATGAAGCAGTTTTCTTTCGTATGAGGTTTTTACACATGGAATCTTTAGTATAAGGTTTTTACCATGGAATGACTAGGTTTGTTTGTTTGTTGGTGTTATTTTCCCCTTTCCCTTTTCCTCACTCTTTTTTCAGTCTACTGGGCAAAGAGCTACTTGTGGGCTAAGAGTCTCAAAGCAGATTTAAATAGTACAGACCTGTGAGTTATTTGCATTACAATAATTCCACTTTGTCCGATTGCTTATTCAGTATGCACCCGAGGAAACTGTTAGAGTCTCCTTGAAGACAGCAATGGAGACAGCAAATGCAGATAGTCATTTATGTGCATATTACAGTATAAATCACAAAGATTAAGAGCAGTCATTTTTGGGAGCACTGCAATTTTGCAACCAAAAGCACTTAAATAATTACCTTTTTAAGCAACTTTTATTGACTATGTAGGAGGATAAAAAGTAATCTTACTTGTTTTAAATGGCATAAAGCAACCAAATGCCATTAACAGAGTGTTACATTTCTTATTTCACTCAGATTGCTGAAGCTTACCAGCAAGAGATAAAAAATGTATAAATTCAGGAGCACTGGCTAGCAATATCCCAAGCCATTGTCAGTGGACTCCTACTTTCCCCTGCCAAAATATGTGGAAGCATGCATGGATTGTGCTAGATTAGTACGAAGGGCTTGTTTCCGTGGCATTAGCCAGGTATCTTAGCAACAGGATCATACCAGATTCTCGCAGTGCTCTGTGGTGGTGCATGTAATATCCTGGACATAATCTGTCTTTTAATTTTCTTTGGATTGTAGTGATATTACAGATACATGTGTTCAGTTATAGATCTTTATTTAATAAGAAGAATGCTTTAGCTGAAGATTTGTACTATGTCAGAAGTGGGCAACTCACAATAATGTTACCGGAGGTTTAGCCCAGGTACAGCCTTGTCTTGCATTTCAGATTGACAGGAAAACTTACTCCCTTCATTAAGATGTGCCTCGTAGTTCGTATCTTTATGCTATGGAGACGGGGATGCTGCCAGAATTCATAATAATGAGAACGTTATTTAATGTCAGATAGAATGCAAATTGCTTGTACAATTGAAATGTCATCTAAAACATGCCACCGTATGCAACACCACTTTATTATAAGTCACTGAGAGCAATATCTTAAATTTGGAATTGCACTAATCCTTCATCTGCTTTTGTTTACCTTTCATCTATAATAGAGATGTCGAATTTCCTCCAAACTGCATTTGCATGTTTTAACTGCTTGCACACACAGCTGAAAATGTGTGGGAGAGGCATGAACAAGAACTTGCTTTTGATTTTCATCATTTTTTGCTTGTTTTTTCAAAGCAAATTAATAGGAAAAGATAGCTTTCAAATACAAGACACAACGCCATATCAACCCTTTTTTAAAAATAAGCTGGAGCTCTGATGAGAACATTTTTTGATTTAAAGTATGAATTATAATACAAATTTGATTGTATTGATTAGATTGTAATTGATTTTCTTGGTAATTTAGTTCCATACAGTAGTTAGTTTCATATAATTGAAACAATAACAATAACTTCACAAGATTAACTTGCTTCACAGTAAGATGACATTTAATGTATTTAAGATTTTTGGCATACTTTTCCTGGAAAAAGATATCCAGAACAATTACTTTGTAAATGCAATATATGCCAGTGTGGAAAATACAGTTAGTGCACCAGGCAGGGCTGCACAACTTTGTTGGTAAGTATCAGTCCAAGCAGGAACTCTTTTCATTGGAAAAGTCATTTTTGAAATATTTGAAACAAAACCACGGTGACATCTTCCCTCTCCTACTCTGCCCTGGCAACCCTTCTTCCTGTGCTTCCATGTGAGTCTTTTAAACAGTGGGGGAGGTGAGAGGGGGAAAATGGAGTCCTGCTTCCCTTTCTAAATTGTGTCTACTGAGGTGCCACTATACTGCCCTTCTGGACACCTCTGCAAGTGCAACATAAAGTGCTTTCTTTTTTTCCCTTGACAGTGACTGGAGCCAGGGAATCCCATACTGAACACTCTGGGAATCTGATTTTACAGGAAAAACATAGCGTGGCTGGGGTTCTCTGAAGGGGCTGAACAGCCCCAGGGTTGGCAGGCTCTGGGCCATGCCTTTGCACTGAAGCCAGCTGCAGCCTCTGTTTCTGGTTGCCTTGTGGTCAAGAAAGAAAAAAGAAGATGCTGGGGACAGCTATCAGATTTAGGAGCTGCAGATTTGCCAGGTGTGCTAAAAGTTTTAGGTTTTGACTTATTTAGTCTAAGATTAAGGAAATGTTGGAAATGTTGTTTCAAAAATATTCACCTTGAAGGATAATAGAAGCTCTTTAAAGCTGAAAAGCTATTCTTTTAGGAAGTACTTCTTGCCAGAATTGTGCAATATTACTTAAATGCAGGCTTATTTTCCTGGACAAAAAGGATAACACAAGAAAGGCAAGGAATAATGTATTTTCTGTCTGGAGGTTCATCTTCCAAGTCCAAACTTACTGTGGCAAAATCTATTGTGTTGTATCCATATGCTCTACTTCAGAGCCAGATCTCATTTTGATGATGCACCTCTCCATTCACAAAGAATTTAATTTTATCAAACAAATTAATTTAGAAATTGTCTGGATTTTTCATTCAATGTGTGGTACAATGCTGTCCTCATCCCTGGGACATTCAGTCCTTGCTCCTGCTTCTCTTCTGTTCCTTTTTTCTTCTTCAGAGATTGGCTGAAACATTTACTAATAGAAACAGCCAGCCGTTAGGTGAAGACAGGGAAGAACTTGTTTGCATTTGCTGTGTAATTCATTTGTCTGCCACATTTCCCACTATGGGACTTCTGACCCTTTTTTTATGATTAAGAAAAAAATGTGACCAGTTGTTTCAGCGGGAAACATGGTGTCCAAAGAAGCTATGTCTCAGAGACAAAGAGCACTTTGATATTTCAATTGTGGTAGCATTTGCTACAGAGAGCAAATAAATTGTCTGCAGTTTTGCTTCAAGTGGAATAGAGAATATTCAAGTATGACTGGGTACTTAGTAAGGTTTGCCTGACATCTTAAATGCATGTGGGACCACTTGTCCTGGCTGGGAGTGCTCCCATACATATACTACTGTGGAGAAATTTACAAATTAGTTACATATCTTTCTGCTTCAAAGATCTTTGAAGATAAATGCAGCACTTAAAATGTTCGTAGAACAAAGCTTTATCATCATCTAAATGGAGCGATGGCATGAAGCCTTGAAAACATGACCCAGTGGCCTAAAGCAGCACTCTCAGAGTGCCTCAGAAAGGGCATATGTGATACAAGGCTGGACTCCATAATCTGATATATTAATTCTGCTTTAGTGGAGATACATGGGACTACAGCCTGTAGGTTTTAGTTGTTCGGGGTTGGGTTTTTCCATATGTATAAGATTTTAAATTTTCAGTTAGAGCTGATGCTCCTCTCAAGAAAACAGTGCTACCTCTTTTTATTTAACTGGTTCATGGATTTCTGACCATGCTGAATACTGCTCTGCTTGGGAATTAAAGAAATGAGCCAGGTGAAAAAAACTGTATTCATACACAGAGCTTCAAAATTTTTTGTTGGTTTATTTCTTTCATCTGTCTTAAGGCCTTTTCTGTTGTAATTTTTTCCTCTTTCCTATCACAAATAATTTCTGAGAGATTCAAAATGTGTGAAAGACTGTCTTTGCTTCCCTATCTGTTATAGATGCATGACTGCTGCAGAGCCCTCTCACATGAGTCTCGTTACAAACCCAAACTGACTCTTTAAATCCTAATTGTATTTGTGGCCTAGAGCTGTCAGCCAGTCTTATTCTCCTATGCTAGACACTAAGCAAACATATAAGCTAATGATGGCCTCCACTCTTAAGAGCTTAAAATCTTTAAAAGACAAGACCTCCCAGATAGATAAGACAAATAAATGGGCCAGGTAACAAAACTAAAACGTACATGTGCCTTCGCTGCTTTTCATCTTCAATTTTGTGGATTTCCTTTTTTTTTAGTGTAAGTAGGAGAGATGTTCAGGGCTGCCTGTGCTTGAAGAAATTCATACCCAGAGATTTGATAATGAATTAGCATCTTTTTTAGTTTCTCAGCCCCTTTTCATGGGGAACTGACTGAACAATGGATTTACACTGAAGTTTTTTGTACCTGTTTTTAGGAGGATTGTGTTAATTTACTGACTTTGAGAGCTTAATATCTTCATTTGTTTTATTGGAACGCTTAAAAATATTCTTTTCCTTCTTCATTGATCTCTCAATATCTATCATAAGCCTGAATTTTTTTCCCTAAGGCAACTTGATTTCTTCATCAAATATGATTTCTTCCTTCAAAGTTATATTCACAGATGTTGTTTCACATTATTCTAGGCTGAGTTACTCTTGTATTTGATAACTCTCAGGGAGAGTTTTCAGAGAAATGTTAGACAAATTAAAATGATTATATGCGCCTGCAGCACAGATGCTAATGCCCTTTTCAGCTGATACCTAAGGGGAACTCAACAACCTGGTCTGAGATACTTCAGGGGTGAAATGTGATAAATTTAACAAAGCTGAGAGGCACTATAAAATAATTTGGAATGTGAAGAGAAAAATGCCATAGCTGTAAAAAGTACAAGAAAATTAACTTCTGAGAAACGTAACTTTTGCGCTTTCTGTTGCCTATTTTTTCAAGGCCCTTTTCCATAAATTCATTTACCATATTCTAAAGGCTAGGGATTTCTGGATGATGGCAGAAAACATACAAGTAACCTTCTGAATGCAGTGAGGTGAAGGGGAAAAAAGCTCTTAATTGGAGTTGATTTCAGAATGGTATGCCTACTCTTATTAATCAGGCTGCAGAGAAGATTATTTCAATTTGCTATTCTAAAAATGTTTTAATAATTTCTTTCTGTTAATCATCATCTTTAGGCTTATAGCACCTGACTTTTAGTTTTATGTAACAGAAATGGTAGACCTCTTGGTTTGCAATCAGGCAACTGATTTTTACAGTTGCATTCTAAACATTCATTTGGTTTTGAATTATCCACCGTATTCCTAATGAGGAAAGATATCATTACTTTGTATCTGAGTAAAAAGAAATATTTATGCAAGGTTAATTCATTTCTTTGGTAAATGCCCTTTGCAGCATGTACAGCTGATTTTAATTTTTATTAGTGATTTGTAATTTATCATCAACGAAATGCTCTTTTGTTTTGCTTTGTTTAATCTCAATTACCCAATGGTCTGTTAACACTGGCATGCAGCACTCTGGCTCCTTTCAGGGGAAGAAGCAGACTCAGTGCAGGGGATTTAGCTCTTGCATGCTGACAGCACTTTGGGTGGGGCATAAGAAGGCAGGAAGAGCTTAAATGGTAATAAATTGGCTCTTAGGTGGAAGTTGACTCAAATGTTTAGACTTGAGTGTGGAAGATTTGGTTAATGAGAACAGAGGGACCAGGACACTCGTGACCTCTCATTTTCCACCAAACCATTGCCCAAACCCCAATTAAGAAGGAGAGAATACAGTTACACTGGAATTCTACTCTTAGGCGCATATTTGTTACTGGGTTTTATTTGAAAATTCACCCTTATGAAGGCTGTAGGAGTGTGCAACTTTTTCATAATCTGCATCATTAAGGTTATTGGTTTTAAACTTTAGCTTTGTTTTTGTTAGCTGGAGCCATTCAGCTAAATTCTGTCACCTGTTACTGTATACACTGGACTAGTATCAAAGGTGTTTTTTTTCCTCATGAATTATTAAAGAATTTCTGAGTGACAATTTGACTGGTTGGGAATCTTTTACTGGCTTCCTGAAATGTTCAAAACACATTATCACTAAAAGCAGAAATATGACTCATTCTTGATCACAAGATGAGCTGTCACAAAAATGTATGCAAAGATTCAGCCTATAGAGACAGCTCAGCCTTTTCATGGGAAATGAACTGGAGTGATCCTTGTGAGCTATGGGGCCATGGAATGGAATAGGTAACTAATTTTGCCATATGTTTGATCTTAAACTGGCTCCATCAAACTAGGCTTAGCATGCCTGCACAGGGAGCTTAGGCCATTTATCTGAAGTATGTGAAATAAAAAGTACTATATTTGTTTGTTCAGCTCTCTGTTAACTCAGATTTTTAAATAGTGGTTCCTTTGAAAATGCTTCCTTATTTTGAAAAAGATGCTTTTACACGTGGAGGCTGATGATAAAAGAACTGAAGTAATTTGTTTGACACAGTGGAGTCAGTGAATATCATTATAAAGTAATACTACTGCTAGTATCTGTTGGACTTTGTAAATCAATGTTCATTTTTACCAAATACTGTTCAACAAATACCAACCCCAGAAGAGGTGACCCTTTTAATTCCTTAGTATAGGCTACGGTTCGGTTTGATTTACGGAAGACCAGTAGTCTATTTATAAAAGATGTATCTGCAAGATGCCCTTTATGAGAAACTTGGCTTTTGGGACACATTAATTCTAAGTGCAGATGCAACTTTCATGTTTTATAATATAGCCCTGACAGCTGTAATTTCAGATTAAAGATTTTTCATTCACATTCCCATCCTGATTGCACTGCATGGTCCTTATATTACCTTATTGTCAATAGCAAGTGTTCATCCTATTGGGAGTCATTTAATAACCAGCTGCCATTTAAAGTGTAGACAGAACATTTGTCTCAGCCAGCTCATCTCAAGTATAGTTTCTCTGCATGAGGAGCTGGGACTTCTTCAAGAAAAACAACAGCTGGACCTCACTATTGTTCCTTGCCTCTTCTTTTGTAGTGTCAAATTAAAACAAACATGGATACTCTTTGTGAATTTTCTGATTGCATTTGTGGTGCTGGTTTGTTTACTTATTTATTTTTCAGGAATTAAGTATTCTCTCTATGAAATACATTTGTCCTTTCTTATGCCAGACAGATCTGCAGGGTTCATTTGGTGTCATTTAAAGATATTTGCTGAAAGTTAAACAACAGCAAGATTCTAGGTTTTGTGCCACTCCACACAACTTCTGCCTTCCTACATCATTATTTTTGCTATATCAAGCTGCTCTGCTTTCAAAGTATTTTAAAGCCTATTTAAAACAACAGTTCAAGGGCATCAGTTTATTTTCAGATATGATTTTCCAACCAAAGTCATTGGGAAATAAGTATAACTGGTATATATGAAAATGAATTCATGATGGTAATGATTTTTTTTTAGAACCTACCTTTTAAATTTCCTTAACTTGACAGCTGGGGATTATCCTTTGTGGCAGTGATCTGTAACAAAAAAGGGGGGGAGGAAAGGGTTCAGAAAAAAAATTGACTCTTTCATGGCTAATTAAACTGGAATACAGATCAATCAGCAGAAATAGCTGATGAATTTATTATGTCTGTGCAAGTTTACTGTATCCTAATGTGCTTGATGTTCACTAAAATTACTATTCCCATCATCTTATAGGGTAATCGTTTACCTTAAGCTTTACCTTTATCTATAATATTGATCTGAGACTCTCGGGCAAGTAATGGAAGTTTGGGTTTATGTAAGTGTGCAGGTTATAAACACTAGAGCCATGACAACTGGAAAACCTGTCCTGGTGATTAAACCCTTTATTTTTCTTTTCAGATCAAGTTCTCTAGGTCCCCCAGGCTTGTAAACCTATGGGTTAGCTTAATTAAGTTAATGGAAGGGTGGATGAAGAGGTGTAACCACTGGGAAGCTCTTTCAACCTAGTTTCTATAAACATTTTACCATGTAACATTTGTCCATGTATCATTGTACACTGTGTCTTACAAATACTTCTGTTGGTGTACTCAAACATACAGGAGTTTGAATGCATTATAAATGTTACTTGGAAAAGCGTGCAGGAGCCAGAGGTTACAGAGAGAAATATATACCACAATTTTGAAAATTAGTTTGGAAATTTGAATGCTTTTGCTCGGTTATATTCAACATCTGAATGCTGTGGTCATGTTGCTGCTGATATGTAGTTTGTTGTTTGGTTAACTGTCATGACAGACTTCCCCTCATGCTCTCCCCTCATTTCTGAGGTGATGAGTGGGGCTCATCTGAAGTGTTACAAACATGCCTGGCAGTGGATTCAAAACATTTAGGGATTTTAGAAGAAATTGATGCATGTCCTGTATTGAAACTCCATTTATTCATGTAGGAAGAATTTTGTTAATGTATTAGTAAGATAAACACAACATGTGATGGGCATCTTGCATGAATTATTTCCTGCTTCTTTATTTTGAAAAATGATGAATAAAATGTACAGATTCATTTCCATTGCCCTATCTAATCACTTCCCCTTCCCTTTTGCCAAATACTTAGCCACTCTAGAGATTGGTTAAGTAGTCATCCTTCAACTACTGTTTTACAGCTCACCTCAGACCCACAAGATAAGGAACTCAATTCACCCCCTGAGCTCAAGCTCAAGTTAATTTCTGCCAGGCTACTAAGACTTCCCTTTCCATTCAACCCCCGGTTCCAAGGAATGGAGCAACATTTGGACTAGTGTCCAAGTCACATGTTACTTTCTTGCAGTGTACGTCTTCCAACTGCAGATATGTATGAATAATAAATTATATTTTCTTTGTTAACAAAGGGTCAGAAGCGAATCCAGTCTCCGAACAGAGCAGTCACTAGGCTGTGTGCAAAGGGTATGCAGAGGAGGAAGCAATCTTTCCCCCTGTCTAGGAGAGGGGGACTCACTCTATTGTGCCACTAAGGTGGTAACAGTGGACAGGGTGGATTTCAGACTTGCTTGGATCTTCTCCCTAAACCTCTCCCAACATCTCATTCCTTTCTATAAACTGTAGGATTCGCCCAAATCCCTTCCACAGTCTGCCAGTCCTGGATGCAAAACTTGGTGATTCCAGTTCACTTAGTACATGTTAGAGCAAAGAGTTGAAGGGCTGGAGAACAATAACAAACATCTGCATAAAGCTGGATAATAGTTAATGAAGGTTAGCACTCTCTCTTGATAATCCCATGAAAAATGCTATATATATTATGTAGTCATTTTGATTGAAAGCTCTTTAACAAAAAAACCCCAACCAAACTTAAATTACTCTTAATTTTAAATGATTGCATTTTCCTTAGTGTTATGGGTTTTTTATAAAGAAGAAAGCAATACCCAAGGCTCCCCTTCACACAAACCCCAAACTTCCAAATGTTCGTGAAACAGGAAAGGGGAGAAGCCTCCTCAGCATTTCCTGTTCATCCCTCCACTGGCAGTGCTCTAGTATTTACTGTAAACAAACTATACTGTCCTCTGGAGGCTAATGGGGCTGTTGATTGGTGTTTGCTCATCACAGCAGGATCTGGTGTGTGATATCTGGTGCTCCTGTGTATTGATGAGTGTGGGCTGCCGGTGGGAGGTACAGCCCGCCGGAGGACAGGGAGGGGGGCGCGGGGGCTTGTTAGCTCTTTGTGGCTGGGTGGAATGGGAGACCTTGTTTATTTAGCATTCTTAGCAAGTCCTCCAGGACCCTTGCAAAGTCTGCTAAAGTAGAATTCCCCCTATTCCCATGGATCTTTGTAGAAGTATCTAGCTGTTGAAAGACCAGACAAGATAGTTGCATACTTACTTAAAATAACCTTCGTGCATCTGATCAAACATCTCCTCTCATCTGAAACAGCTTAGGACCTCCACAGAGGCTTATTAAGCAGGTACCAATTTAGAGTATGCCCCTGTCAAAGAGCTGTGTGTAATTGTTTATATTCTCTTACGCAATAATGCAAAGACAGAAAGATTTGCCTGACATTAGGGGCTTCAATCAGGTTTAGGTTCCTAAGAACACAATTTTTTAAAAAGGTGCTATTAAATTCTTAATTAAATTACTATCGCACACATAACAATCAGAAAATTAGGAGCCTATTTACAGACTTACGTGTCTAAATACAAGAAGCAAAGCAGATTATTTTGACTAATAAGAAAGGACAGAGAGAGGTGAGAAATAGTAATTTTCATCCCAATTTGCTTTCGAATTCTTTCTCACTTTCTTTTTTTTTCTAATTTGATAGTCTATTGTGCTACTGATAGACATAATGAGGTATTTCTGATGGCTTTTTTAGAAAGCAGTATCTGTGTTAAGAGGGAGCTCAGTTGAAACAGCTTAAAGCAAGGTAGGTAGGGGCGTATTAGTTTTACTGATAAGAATGTTTTAGAAAATGATGGCGGCTTCTTTGTTATTTGTTTTCTCCTGTCCCAGAAAAGCTTTCAGTAGCAGGTAAATATCTGGGATGATCCTTCCCTCAAATTATTTTATGCTTGTAATTTATATTTTATATATATACATATATATTTATACAGCAATATTAAGCTGAGGGTCTGCAGGAAACGAAGTCTGTCAAGAGAGTTGAAAGACCACAAATCTACTTCTCATTTATGATCACTTCTGAGAGGGTAAACACGTTCAAGGACACTGAAGACCCGTTAGAAGGAGTCACAGAAGGATTGTGTGTTGCTGTGGAGATCATTATAAGACATTCTCTAAAAATAAGACAGACTCCTTTTTTACTTGGATACTTTAAAAATAAAAAGAATTACCTAATGACATTTATGTCAATGTTAATGTAACATATAAAACCTATTAGCAATAACAATGAAATGTGTCCTAACTGAGGGTGCAGTGCTATATATGTCTTTTCTTGACATTCCTCTCTCTGTAACTGCTTTTCGGGATGATGTTGCATGTTACTTCTTTGAGCTTGGCTAGCCCTAAATCTGTTGCAGTGTCTCCAAAAAAGAGAGCTTGAACCCCTTCTTCCCTTGTCTCCTATCTGATGGCCATGTAGCCCTCCCTCTCTCAGAGGAATTTCAGCTGACTGCACTCACTAAACTGGCAGAAAAGTAATCCCACCAAAAAGTGTCTGTGTGCTTTTGCAGGGGAAAGTGAGCTGAATTGGCTCAGCAGAAACATGCTCCTGCTGGCACATGGAAAGGGTCAGGTCAAGCCTGGAGGAGGAACAGTAGTTGAAAGTAAGAAGGGAAGGAAGATCTTCCTGTTCTGGTGTCTACAAGGTATTATGTTGTCTATAATGTGTAATTTCGTTCTCAGTTAAGCTGACATGTTGTTTGTAGGGCTGCCCTGTGAACAAGATGATGAATGTAGGGGGCAAGCTGGGTTTGCTGTCAAAAGAGGCATTTGTGAACATGCACTCTTGGACTAGGATCTCTTTCAGCTCCTCAGTGTTCCAACTTTCTGTATTTGGTAGCACTGGCTATTTAGTTTTTCTAGATTTAATGTGGATTTCTCCCTTTTCTCTTGAGGGACAGCTTGGGAAGGGAAATCTTGGACAGTTAGAAAGTGCTTGGAATTTAACGAAAGTTGTTTGACATGATATATAAAACTGAAAATAGATTCTATTATTTTCTTACAGGTTTTGTTTAAATTTCTAGATAATACTGCTTTATTTTTTCCTCTGAAGGAAAAAGGATTGATAGATTGCAATAAAAAAGTATCCAGTATCTTTACCTTATCTGACTATAACCCATCCATAGGGCAGATCAAAAAATGTAACTAAATACTCAAATTTAATGATCAGTGTTTATGCATGTAGGACTAAAACATAAATAATAAGTAAGAGAGAATCTTTTTAGCATCTGATTAGTGCCCTCACCTGCTGCTGGATGATATCAGACCTGTTAAAGTGTTTGTGAGTACTATATTTCACCCTCTAGAGGCCAGTTTACCAAAAGTGGATATGCGTCATCTGCAGTGCTCCCCTCTCTTCCACTTGAGATAACCTCTCGCTTATTTTGTCTCATGTTAGAGCATGCTTCAGTGGCTGTTGTCCAGAGGGGCATTGACTACGTGTTTTCCAAGACTCTAGATAATCGTTTTTATTTAAACAATGTAAGAACATTTACATTTTCAAACATAAAATCCTGAGGAACTGCCTTTTTCATCAAAGAACTTGAAATTTGTTGACATTAAAAATCATGTCATTGGGAGCAGGAATACTGAGAACATTTTTCATTCAAACATTTTGGGAAATTTTCTTCTAAAGTTAAAACCAAATTCCATGCATTCAGTAAAAGTAGTTCTGGCTTTTAACAGAGAATGTTAGCGCAAATTGAAGCAAAAAATAATCAGTGATGATTACAGGGAGTTTGAGGATTGTCCGGCCTCAGGTATTGCCCCTTCTTTCTCCATATAAATCCCTTCACATTAATGACTGGATACTCCTTCCCTGGCTTTAGTGGGACATTCACAACTGCCTGGACTGCTTTGCCGGGACACTTTTTGGCCTAACTGCCCTGTCAGTTACAATTAAAAGAGTTAATATGACAGTCAAAGGTCATAAATTGCTTGTGGCTAGTGTTCTCTGCTTGTCTCGCACAATGGCAACCAGGAAATTGCCCTGTCAGTTACAATTAGAGGTGTTAATATGGTGGCTAAGGGTCAAAATGCTTCAGTAGGAGGACGGAGTTGCAGAGGACATTTGGTTTACATTAAGTGACGGTTCAGGAAAACTTTCCTTAAATGGGATGGTCACTAAATCGGGATGTATTTCAATGTGAGTAAGAGCCCTGATTAAGATTTCTACTGCATGGCTCTTACAATATTAAGTGCTGGAATTATGCACTTTCTAAAGTTTACAGAAATGCCACACTGGTGAATAAACAGTTGGTAGGTCCCACACTCTCTGGTGGGGTATTTGTAAAGATGTACTTATGATGCAGGAAAAAACAATGAAGATAAACAATACTACTATTTATTATTGAAATTTGTGCGCACGAACTTACATGAACAGGTACTAAATTTCTCCTTTGCAGGTAGGTTTTGCCAAAAGACCCTTGCCTCATGTTATTGTCACTAATCTTTGCAGTGAAACTCACCTGGACTTTAGAAACAACAGATCAAGCCCCATCTTTTCTTATACTATGGTTTTCTCTCTGTTTTATATCTATTTCTTCAGAAAGTGTTTTTCCTACCAATTTCACTGTGGCCAGCTCCATACTTACAGATGAAATGAGGAAACTCAATAAGAATATCCATTCTCTTAACATCCTTTAGATTTCAAAGCATAACTTGCTATTTGTGGGGGATGGTGGTGGTCCCTCAAAATGGTTTTAAATGTCACAGGTAAGAACACTATTCTTGTTCTTGTATTTCCACTGTAAGGTGATGATACTTGTTTCCTGTGTATAAAAAAGGTGAATTTTCTTCTAGCGTATCCACAAAACTACTGCTTGAGTAGCCAAGTGGTTAACTTATGCTCGACTCTGGCTTTGCATGGCTATTTACCAGGATTGGTGTAAAGCTAGTTCTGGTGTGCCCACACAGATGCGGCAGATATCCATGATCTTTAGTGATGGGAATCTCTTTAATATCACAAATTGAATAATTATAATCCCAGGATATTCGTAGCTGCCTTCTAAGAGCTTGATGTCTCTTTTTCCCTATTACTAAAGAGAACCAAAATAATTGGCCAAAAGCATTATCAAACTAAATGGTGGAAACACTGACGGGAAACACTGATGATCTCTGATACACTGAGCTCAATGAAATACTGAATAAGAATAATAGACGAGAACCATTCAAGCTGTTGGCTCAAAAATTATTTTAGTGCAGTCAATGAATGAAGGCAGTGGGTATAAAACCTCAGAATTTTGGGCCTTCTTGGTCAAGCTGACCATGCAGAAAAATTCTTGTAGCCCTGCCAGTGAAGGACAAACCAAACAACTGAGAGGAAATAACAAGACAAGAACTTTTTTTTATTATTATTCTACCCCTGACCCTGGTTGGCTTTTGGTAAAATGCATGTCATAGAAAGAAAGCTGATGTCCCCTGGCTGGCATAGTATAGTAGGGCCTGCTTTGACATTAGCAGAACTTGACCCCACAGCGTTTGATGTTCTGTCCTCAAAACAGCAGAATACTACTTTGTCCCTGATGCATCTCAGAGTCCACAGGGTGTAATAGGGTAGAGGAGGCTACAGTGTCAGCTGTAGAGGTAAGCTTGCCACACGACACTATCTGTCATTGTGGTGCCGTTTCTGTTGTAGGTGAGCACCTGTAGTGCATTCATCACCACAGCATCCATCACTAAAGGGAAGTGTATTTCTTCTTATTGGGTAGCTGAAGAGACTGAGGAATTACTGCTTGAAAGATGGTGGATGGGGCCTGTGAAAGAACAATTAATTCAGCTTGGCTCTCAACTCGCAGGACCCATATGTAATATGTATCACACCTGTGCACATTTCTGTGCTACCAGGTTGTTGAGATCAGTTGAGGTGAACAATGACAATGCTGTATTGCTCCTATGAAATGAATTTGATGTGTTTGAAGTGGGGTTCAGAACTTTATTCCAGTTAGCATTTTCGGGTGGGAAGGGTTTGGCTGGAGTTCTGGCACTGCCTGTACGTATTGTCACACTTTACGTCCTGTTATACTGGTTTTTATGTTTCTGGTTAAAAAAAACAACAATAGCAACTTTTCTGTGTCAATTCACAGAAGTTTGTAACAAACTTCAGTCTCTAGTTCATTTTGATCTAAACAGGGAAAACCAAGTAATTTTCAAGCCATTCCTTATTTTACAGAAATTAATATACCAGGAACAACGAGTATCGCCTTTTTATCCTGACTGTGTAAAATGCTTCTTAATTCAAAACATTTAAAAATCTGGTTTTCCAGGACTTTTTGTATGTTCTTTTAGCATGTGGATATTCTAGGAAGATATATCAAAAAATATGTCAAGCATGATATCTTGTTCTAGAAAGTCCCACATATTTGATATTTTTAAAAAGTTTTTTGTTATATCTATATATTCTTGAAGTAAATTAGGGAAACATCTTTTATCTAATTTAAAATCTTTAAATTTCCAGGGATGATAAGAATGAATATGAATGTTTCTTTACAAAAGGCTTAATTTATCGCTCCAAGGTTGTAAGATAAAATATTCAGCTATTTAAAAAACTTATGAAAATATCTAATAATTTTTCCATCAGTAAAATGAGAATTAAGAATTTATTTAAAAGCAAAAATAAATATAGCAAAATATCCTCCACATTGAAAACTCAAGAGAGAAAAAAGGTTCTGTCTCATCAAAGCTAGTCAAAAACTTTAATTAGAGGTAGGATAATTATTTTTATGATTCACTTCCCCTAAAAGCATACTAGAAATGTGGTCTTCATTCTTGGGTTGAGAGATTGGTATGTTAGTTTTCTTACTTTTGGAAGAACTTCTTATGCTTCATCTCTGAAACTGAAGTGTCTGTTTCTATCCCCCTTAACATGGGCATCTTATAGATCCTATGCACTTAGAAGGTAAATCAGGTCAGCAGTTATGAAAACCATTTTTCACTATTATTTGGTTTTTATAAATAATTTAAACAAGCCATAGGCCAAGCAAAGTACTGAAGAGAAACTGAGTCTGTAATTCTGGTATCACATATCAACTGTTGGCAAATCATCTATGTATGAAGATATATGGACATGAAATCAAATTTCTGCGTTACACTTCTTCAAAGCCATGAGCACAATATATATGCTGTTGGACTGATATGAGGCAGAGTTCAGATTTGTCCTGCTTACTCCATAATACTCTGACTATACAGCAAAATGAAGTCTATGTTCAGTCAGTTTCAGTTTTTGTTATATGAGAGCATTTGCTGGTCACATTTTGAAAGAAGTATCTGTTGCATGGGTTTTCAAGTCTGGGGGTCCTTTAGTCATGCTTGATGTATTTAAGGGAGCTGTTTGAAGGGCAGTGGACACAGAGGGAAGAGCTTCTAGAGGATAACATTTCAATACACTAGGAAAGAAAAGAAAGGTTTGTAACAGAAGCATGAAGATTAGATCCTACATTTCAAATTTGGTGTAGAGACAAAAGGAAATTCTTGAATCATGTAAATATTAACAATTTTCTAATTAATGAGATTCCATTCAGTATTCTTTGGGTAAATGCTTTCAGTCCTATCCATGTTCACGGTGCTTATCTTTTTCATGTGAGTATAGCAAAAATCCATGCATTTTCCCAACTGCAAGAGCCCCACACTTCTCTGGGTGTTTTTTATGTGCAAAGCTGTGACAGAAAAGTTTTAATGAGATCTGATTTGTTCTCCTGTCCTCTCCTGCCCTAAGGGCAAAGGATAAAAATATGTGTATGGCAATATACAGCTACACACAAGATAATTTTATATTTGCAGTTTTATATTTGTCTTTGAGTTCTGTTCTGTGAAGAGGAATTTTGCCTCAGTAAAGCCAAGATAGCAGAAGGATATAACAAAATGTATATAAACTTCTAGTACACTGATGAGATGCTTTTAAAGGCTGGGAAATACTTTTCCTCACGTTCTACTTAGGGAGCTGAACAGAGGCTTAATAGTCTCTGTTGCTGATAATTCATAACTCTCAGCAGAGTTGCAGTCATAATCATTGCCTAAAATCAGCTCATGATCAATGTTAAAAATCACAGCACTAAACCATTGCTACTGCAAAAAATGGTTCCCTTGCTTGAATCAAGCATATTGTGTTTTGAATGACCAGTTGCTCTCCTAACATCTGAAATAAGTTAGGAGAGGGTGAAAAAATATAATACCTTGATGGCTGTCTATAAACAAACATTGTCACTCAGGAGGTGTTTTCAAAAGGCTTTTTTACTCTTAAAAATAAACTTACCACTAATTAGTTAAGGCTTGCCTTTCTCCTGTAGGTAAACAGTGTTAATGAACTTAATTGGTCACTAATTGCTTTATTAGTTTTGTGCCTTCTTTCTGGGAAACTCTTCACTTAACTAGATCTGATGGGAAACCACAGTCTTCACAGTGAGAGGTGGCAGCATCCAGGAAGGGGTGGTGTGGAAACAAGCTTGAGGTCATGATTAGGAGAGGAAAGTTCTGGGATGGTGTTTGTTGCTATGCTATAGTGTTCTCTTCTCTGGGGGAAGAAACCAGCTGTGTCAGAGCTGTGCAGGTAACCAAAACCAGAGCAACTCCTAGCTCATCTTCAGCCGGGTGACTATCTGGCAGAAACCTGTTTGCTTGGGTTTAAGAGAGTTTTTGTTATGACACTGAGAAGATACACAGCCACAGGGCAGAAACTGAGTTGCAATGCATTGTAGCAAGTAAAAAGCAAGGCATTTGGGAGAGGCTGCTTTGTGGCTGAAGTTCTGTCTGTTGGGCTAGTCTACGTGTTTATCAAGATATGCTTCACCTTCCTCTTGTAGCTGCTGTCACCGAGTATTGGAGCCCAACAACAGCAATAAGTTGTGTTTCTGTCAAAAGCAGTGAAGGAAAGCATATATTTTAATTTGGGTCCGATGTTTGCTTGGTGAATACAGCTTTTTTTATTTTTATTTTTTGGATTTGCTGAAATTTCACAGTCTATAGAGATGGATGAGGAGACCAGGCAAGAATGTTTTAATAAGTCGTTTAAATATTTTTAAAGACAATAATATCCCTAAGCTGTTCAGGCAACACCTTCTCAGTATCCATGTGAATTCTGTGATCTCTAAACAAAAGAAAATAATATTTTCTGTGTAGTATTGTTGCTGTGGTTTTTTCCCCCTCTCTTTGAAATGCACATCTAAGAAGACAGGCATCTTCAACACAGTCTGTGGCAGAACTGTTAGGCTGTGTGTCCTGCAGTGGTGACACCTCTTCTTTTCATTATATATGACTGTGCCTCATCATGGCACAACCTGCAGAACCCTGTGGAAGCAGTGAAACATTTTGAATTGGAACAATTTTATTTCCAAAAGTTTTTGTTAAGCATTTACTATTCCTATATGAGAATTTGAATGTATTTCTGTACTAACACCTGCCCCCCCCACCCCCAGCTTATCTGGAAGTACATTTGGATTTCAAATGAGTTATAGTACAAGGACTAGAAGATCTTCCCAATATAATTTTCTTTTCTTTTTTTCTTACCATCTCAAACCACTGATAGCTAAGCAATTCAGAGCTAATAGAGCTTAACTCCTTTCCTTATTTTTCCTTTTCTGCTCTTTTAATTTCAAAGAAGAAAAGCTGGAAAAGAAGAAACAGAGAACAGGAGATGAAGGAAGAAGAATTATTTGCAGATGGAAAAAGTAACACAACATGCTTACTTGGTTTAATATTTTTGGGATATGAAAGATTATTTTTTGACTCTGTGTGCCTGCATGTGTGTTATCAGAAACAATTCTTCAAGCTGTCAGAGCACATGTTTTATAGCCAATCTCAGCTTTCCCAGTTATTTTGTAGATCAACCGCTGCTCCATGGTAAATTATTTTATTTAGATCTAAAGTTTGAAGCATTGCAGATGAATGAGACTGTTGAGATCTACTGAAAGAGACTAATTAGAGAGAGCTCATGGTTTAGAGTAACATTTGTGATACGTTCTATCCCAAAAGAGAATCTGTTAGTCATGCTAGCACTATGGAGGGAGCTGTTCCTGGGGCACTATCAAACTGACTGGTTGGAGCACATGTGAGCGTATGCTGCCTGCACCCTAAGAGCAGTGGGGTGGTGGTAGCTACAACATCACAGAATTGCTCAGGTTGAACGGGACCACAGTGCGTCATCTGGTGCAACCTCCCTGCTCAAGCAGGACACAGCATTAGTCCAGACAGTTCTTGAAAATACCTCCAGTGAGGGAGACTCTCCAATTCCCCTGGGCAATCTATTCCAGTGCTATGGCAGCACGGTAAGGAAATTCTTCCTTATGTTCAGGTGGAACTTCCAGTGCGTCAGTTTCTGCCCACTACCTCTCGTCGTATTGCTCAACACCATCAAGCATAGCCTGGCTCCATCCTCTTGACATCCTCCTTCAGGTATTGATAGATGTTGATGTAGTCCCCTCTCAGTTGTTTCTTCTCTAGGCTGAAGAGGCCCAGCCCCCTCAGACCTCTTTAAGTGAGGTGGTCCAGTCCCTTAGTCATCCTTACATCCCTCTGTGGGACCTGCTTCAGGAGTTTCATTTCTCTCTTGGACTGAGGAGCCCAGAACCGGACATAGCATCCAGACGTGCTTCACCAGGGCTGAGTAGAGGGGCAGGATCATGTCCTTCAGCCTGCTGGCAATGCTCTTCCCAAAGCACTCAACGGTAGTCCTAGAGTTGATACATTAGGATGCTGTCACCAGAAGCCATCAGTTCACTCCTGAACCAAAGGCTACTGCCCCCTTCGCACAGGCAGCAAGAATAAATGGACTCCAGATCTTCAGCTGCCACAATTCACAGGCAGGTGGGTAAGTCTGGGACACAGATGCATTGACTAAGCAATTAAGGTGGTTTAGAAAATATGTCAGGCTGTGAATTGTAGCGGCTGAAGGTCTGGCACAAGATTATTCCTGCTGCTGCTAAGTTTAGAGGTGGGTGACAGCTGCCAGTGGTGACATCTTAAATCACAGTATCTAAATACTCCAGAGCTGAGTGTCAACCCAGAGCCTGGAGGATCCATCGATGAAACAGTTTTTCATGTCACTATCATGTATGCAAGTGCAAAAAGTGAAGTAATAACACAACTGGTATAACTTACTTATCCTGGCTTCTTTCTGTACAAAAGATTTCAGAAATGAAGTTGCATCATTATTTTCAAAATGTGAAACAAAAACTGCAGTCAAAATATGCAAGCTGTGGCTGCTACCATTTGATATGAAATGAAGAGCATGAGTAGTAGGTGATGTCTCATGTACTCTTATTTTCAAGTAACATGTGAATGTTTCATTAAAAAGCTAATTTAATTTAGGATTGAAGCTCTCTTTTCAGGACAAGAAGCTGTATCTTTCAGCAAGTAGTGATCTGGTATCTCAATGTTTGTCCATATTTCTCCATTTGATCATGGTTGTGTGTAGAGACAATGGCAATTCTAATATTGGCCTCCAAAATGAATCTGCAAAATTTTCAGTTTTGCAATGTGAACAACTGCCGGTCAGGAACTGGATGGAGATTGCCAATCTCATTGTTTCTAGATTACCAAGAAATTTCTGTAAGGTTTTGTGTTTCCCTAAACTAAGAGTGTGGTACAGTGATTTTAGTTGCCCTGCTGTGAAACAAAGTTTTGCATAGCTATATAATGCCATTACTAGTATTTAACTGGTTCTATCGGAGTTCCTCGAATTTGAATTCATTTTTTTTCCCTATAACAAGTAAGTTAAAAAAAAAAAGAATGTATAAAATATTTAGCGACTGTGGAGTGTATTTTCCCCTTGATGTGTATTCTTAATTCCCATTAAACTGAAATTGGAGAGACTACACTGCTGAATGTGCGTGGAACATTTTGATATGCTCCCAGTTGGTAAGAACGAGAGCGACACTGACAGCTGCTCACAGTGTCAACAGTCTCACAGGATGAAGTGTGGCGAGCCCCCAACTGTTTCCCATTCAAATGAGTTATGAGTTCTCACTGCTCAGGGGCACCCTGATAAGAGACCATTTGAGTAGAGTTGTGAGACTTGGGGAATATCCACCTGTCAGGATGGTTGCCATCCTTCAAGTAAAGTAAAATGGGGGAAAACATCTCAGGAGAGGGAGACAGTTAAAATAAGGAGAGAGGATGTCAAAACCCCACTAAGGGGAGCTCAGGGGAGCAGTAACCCCTGGTTCAGGCAATAGGATGTGCTAAGGATGGGGAATGCTCTAAAGGAAATGCAATGAGGCAACATGAGATGACTTGGGGCCTACCCACTGTCCAACATCAAAGTCTGACTGCAGGGAATGTTTGATCATTTGCTGCTTAATGTTACATGTTCTATATTGATGCCAAAATTATTGGCCTGCTGCCTTAGTGCTACTTATAGTACTTCATTCAATTTGCTTGCTTTCCTATTCACTTAATTTTCCCTTTTTCCAAGAAACATCACACGGGGACAAGAAACTACTTACTCTTGATGAAGAAGAACCAATATTATCTGTGGTCTGCTCTTGTGCTCCTTTCCATTTAGAATACTCCCAAGTTATTTCCTTTTCCTGCCATGTAAATAATGTGTGAAGTATTTCATAGAAGCATTCATTGTGAAAGGTGTCTGACAGATTTTGTAGTCTGTTTCCTGGGATTATGACAGAATTAACTTCATTATCCCTAAGCATTCCATAACAGATGGGTGGTTTAACCTGGCCTGAAAAATCCCCAAAAGCTTGTAATTCCCCAAAACTGTACCTTTGGATAGTTTGTTCTTACAATTATCAAGTATTCCACCAGACTTTTCCATACCAGGTTCTGAAACTCTTACTGCTTTGTTCTTCAGACACATAGACCAGGGGCTTTTTATAAATACCTCTTTTCATCACCCAAAATTACTGTGTTTGTTCTCTTTTTCTGAAAACACAGGTCTTTGAATCTCGATATCTGTTTATAGTTTAATCAAAGATGAAATGGTACTTTGAATTTGGGGTGTAATTTTTTTTTTTTTTTAAGTTGGGACGTTGTTACTAATTCAGCTCAGGAGCCTGTTTTCCTTTCAGGAAAGAAGCACTCTTGGTTTGCCAGCCACAACTCCCTAAGTCTATTAGCCTTTATTATTTTCTGTAAATTTTCCATTTCATTATGTTTCCCAGTATATATGGATCCATCTGTATTGGTTCATTTTGTGTTGCGTTGTTGCTGTTTTTAATCTGTTTCCAACCATCGCTTTAAAATTACGTTCTTAATCGTTGATCCCTCCCTGCTGGTTTAACTATGACCATTAAGAATTACTTGTGGTCAGATGTTTATCCAGTGATGTGTTTGCTTTATCATGCTGGAAAACCTTACTCTTGAGACTGATCCAAGAATGATGTAATCCAGCCATCATCCGTTGGTTTGCAACTGCTGCTTCTCCCTTCTCATGTCAACTAGTTAGGAAAAGTATGGAATAAAAGCAGTTGAATTGCTTCTAATGTTTTGGCTTCAGCTAAGTGGCTGAATAGTTGCCAAACAATCTTTCCTGTTCCTGGGGAGGAAAAAAATCCAGAATAACTAAACAAAATAACTGCTTATCTTTAGCTGACCAAACCCCAACCCCTTTCTCCCTCCTCTATCAAATGTTAGTCTGTCAGAAAATCCACAGGGGACCCTGTGCATCCTGAGACAGCTTGTCCCATCCCCCGTCACCTCTGGGATTCTGAAAGAGAGAAGTCTTCCTAGCTCAGGCCACATCGCACACCCATCCTGAAAGTCTATGAACTGCAAGGAGAACTATGAATAAGAAGATAAAATCATCCTATCTTTCCTTCACAATGTGTAGTATTTCTTTATTCTTCCTATTTTTCTTGCACATCAGATGACAGCTTTGGCATATTTAGTTAGCAGCTGAAATGAAATGAATTTGTATGGTTGTAAATTTAACATACACTTTAACATTCTAAGCTGCATTCTCATGTAGGCTGAAAACATGGATGAATGGTGCACTATTAGAATGTGTGGAGGTCATAAAAAGCTGCACTGTGGAAAACCATGGCACTGATGCTGGCTGCTGTTGGTGGAGGGTGTTTGAAGGTACCTGTGGGCATACCTGTATTCACCATAGTCAAAGTTGTACTCCCTTCTGTAGCCACACAACAACTTTTGTGAGATGCATCCAGTTGAACTTGTTTTGAAATTTTTAGTGGGTGTTTTACACATTAAGCCATCCAGCATCTGGCTGCTACCAAATATATTTGTGGGATTTGTGTTAGCTGTGGAAGGGCTCTCTTATCAAGTCTCTCTGTGTAATATGAATATGTTGACAATGGCAGGAAAAACCCTACAACTATTTGAAAAAACTACATATACTTAAACATAAATGGGTCAGCTCAAAATGAAATCTTTTTTTCATTTTATGTTAAAGCCTGTTTAAAAAGTGTTGCAGAAATCCTAATTAATTTACACCATGCCCAATTTTGCCATCCCTGTGCTGAATAAATCTTTATATCTCAGACAGTTCCTGTACAAAGTGGACACCAAAACTTATATGTGCAATGCTCTTCTGCTATTAATGTATCAAGGATAACATTCTTTTAATGTTTTGATCTACTGTATCTCTCTAGAAATAAAACTAGATTAGTAGTGATAGTCTGTTTAGTTGTTAAATAGGGAAAAGTTTGGTTCCTGTTGTGAACAGTGCTGATTTTTAGATGCTTGATTATATTAAATACTTTTAAAATAATTCAGTTGTTGGAACATCAGCAATTGCTCTACAAATGATTAGCATTTTGTTTCAGATGACCGTCTTGCAGTGCTTGCAAGAAAATCAAATTTATTCCTAGAGTTTCTAGATAAATCAAAAATATTTTTTTAAATATAGCTAATCTACAAGGGGACATAATCAGCTAGTCATCTGATAGACATTTGCCAAATATTTAATTTTTTGGAAAGCTTTAATGGCTCTAAGGATTTGGCTCCATTGATTAAATGCTCTTACTTAAAATAACGTGACTTATTATGTTCAGGCTATGCCCAAAAGCTGCTTTCAGGCGTTGTATTTTCCCTTGGGTACTGTCAGCTGGAGAAACCGATGTTTCCAGGTCTTCTGTTCATGCTTGCAGTTTCCAGTCAAGTCCTACTGACAACATTCTCAATAAATTAAGCTGCAGGGAGTCTTTCAGAGTAGGGTGAAATACTCCATTTTTCAAATGCTCATTGTTATTCTCTTCTTCATTTTTTTTTAACTATCCTTTTCAAATTTTAGATGCTTTTCATACAAGTACCAAAACCCCATTTTCTTTTTATATATGACTAATAGTAAGGAGAAGTCCTAGTTGAGGAGAGTGTGGGAACATTTGCCAAACAGTAGTCACACAGTTAAACCTCACTGAGGTGATACTTCATGAAACAATTAATTTCAGTACGTACCTAAGCACTGTTGGCTGAGACAGAGCAGAACATCTTTACTGTGATAATGAACCAGGTGGACTAGGCTTTAATTGTTTTGACTTAATATAACTTATTTCCCAGGTATGTTTGCTCAGTAAGCCATATAAATTTCTAGAAGGTGTCACATTCTTGGGGATTTTTTTACTGTTGTGTTGCTTTTCACTTGTTAAAATTTTTACATAACGAGCATTTGAGGCTCAGTAGCCCCAGATCATTTATGTTCTTTAGTGGCTCTCTGTTACAGTTCTATAGACTTTAGTACATAAAATGACAATGTCTGGTACTATGTAAATAATACTCAGGATGTATCCATACTAAATCCCTTCAAGATATGTCTAAGGGTAGTTTCAAGTTCTTGTTTCAAGTCTGTTTTACAAGGAGTTGGTTGCCCTATTTCATGCTATAAATTAGCCCACTGTAACACATTTCTTTCTTACTTTCTGTAGGAGTAATGATTTATTTGAAGGACACAAAAAGTCTGAACTCCAAAGAAAAAAAAACCTGTGCTATTTCTATCATTTGGCTTAGAAGTTTGCAGAAAGTTGTAGAAACACATGAAGATGAGATTTATGCTTTTCCCAAAGCTGGGTTAGAGGTAACAAAGAAACAGTCTGGGCATGATACTGGATTAAAAACTAACAATAAGAAGTTAGTGGATTATAAAAGCAGGAAAGAGTAATCTTCAAAACACTTTGTTGGTCTTAGTCCATGTGTCAAGTGTCAACTGCTTTTTTGTCTTTTTTTCTCTGAATGCTTTCTAAAGAAAATGGTATTGTTTATAGTTTCTCCAAAGTATTTGCAAGTTGGCTTTGTTGGACTTTGCTGAACTGTGCTCAGCATGTTGAGGTGTGGCCACATGGCAAGAAGCAGAAAGGAAATGTCAAGGCAACACCTCTAGAACGATAATACCTGTTTATATTTTCTGCTGCTACCAAAAGGAGACTTGTTGAATCATGAAAGAAATCCCTGAGGCCACATTTATGTCATAAATTCTGTGTGTTATATGGGATGAAGTCTTGTCCCATCTCAGTGACAGCTTAAACCTCAGCTAAATATGTTTGTACAGCCACATCACCCTGAGTAGTGATTTTTGTCGGACATTTGAAGCAAAGAAATGTCAAGTATTTCAATGGAGTAACCTTAGATAAAATGCAGGATTGGTAATTTCACTGGGACAGAAGTAGCATCAGTCTCCGATGTTGGTTTAAATAGTGCTGAGCAGCCAAAGAGGAAGTGTAAAATTTAGATGAAAACTTTAGCTTGGATATTAAGTCCATAAGAAATTGTGGGCATGTCTACTTTCTTTTTTTACATGTTACAAGCTGTTCTGGAAGAATTAATGGAAAATGTGTTATCATTTAGTTTGGGCAGATCTACTAATGATGATTTTGTAGGAATCTGAACTGGAAGTTATTTTATAATTTAACATATGCATCTGGTCGTAGTTGAAGTCAAAAAGAGCTTTGCCCTTAATAGCTGGGACTCCAGCCTGGAGAATTTTGGATTTTTAGCATGCCTTGGAAGTCTTTAGAAGGATGATCTATGTATTATAAATTGCAGTTTGGAGTTCTAGGTATACTAACACAGGGAGTTAACCCTGTTCATTTTATTTGCTGAATACCACACAGTGAACTTTTAAGATAAATAATCATCTGTTGGATCTCATGTAGTCTTTAAAGTTACACTTGATGGTTGCTTGATTTAAACTGAATCCTGATAACTAAGGAGGAAAAAATTACTAAGAAGCAGATCGTACTGCATTCCTTTTGGTAACTGATGTATTTTCTGAAGAGGAAAAGTAAAGTCAGATGCAATAAATGGAAGCAGAACTTACTAAGATGAGGCAGACTGCCAGAGACGGTCAGGGTAATGGCTTTATGCTACAAAAGCACCTTAAAGGTGGGGAGTCGTAGGTGGATACTAATGAACTACCATTGTGCCTGTTTGAGAGGATCTCCATAGATGGAGGCATAAGGTGACTGTGAACAAAAATCCTTTATTTACTCATACTGTTTGGTAAAATTGACAGTTTCTTATTTCCAGTTTATTCCTAATTCATCTACCTCTCCTAATGTAGGTTTATACTTTTTGGGGTGTTTTGAGACAAAGCCTCCAAACCTATTTGTCACAGTCTGCAAGTAGTAAGCATGGTGCTGGCTAGTGGGGAGGAGGAATAAGAGAGGTCTTGATTCCAGTGCTCCTTTATGTCTTGTAATATGGAATGATGATGCCTGAATTCTGGATTTCAGTTCCTTGCTACACTATACTTCTATAACAGTGTATACAATAGTTTTTTGTTTAACTCACTATGAGTAGCCATTTGTAACATGTGCTTTGTCAAACACTTCACAGATAAAACAGACATTTTGAGATAGTGTGACAGATATTCTACGTTTTTTATATAGCCAATGAGGTAGGAGACAAATTAACATTGCATATTCATTCTGGGGCTGATATGGTGGGTTTAATGTAATGGATGTAATGCATTATTACTACATTATGATGAACAGACTATCCGACTGCATTACAAATGGCATTATTTAAAACAGCTAACTTGGTACCTAGAGCAACATTTCTCAAAACAGGAATCCCTCAGGAAGAGGCTTGGGCAAAGCTATCAAAGCTAGGATAGATTAAAAAAACCCAAAGCATTGGTTGCTCTGTTTTGTTTAATCCTTATTGGAAATCAGCAGCACTAGAATCATCTCTCATTTGTAGGGCAGTGGCACATGCAGGTCAGACCCTTAAGGCCGGTGTGACAACTCCCCATAGCTCTCCACACCTTTTGCAAGTGCATCTCAGTCTGTTCCAAGACATTGCCTGGCATCTGCACCTCAGTCCTGCTCTTGTAAGGCTCTTGCTGGCACTGGCTGCACACAGCTGGGGCCTCCAGCAGCTGCCTGTGCAGGGGTCTCCTGGGTCTGCCTCTGGAAAACTCGTGCCATCTTCACATCCTCTAGATTCTCAGCTGCTCTGCAGGTCAGAAAAGCTGCTGGTCGCTTTAAAGGATGGCTGCTTCTGGGGTTGATGTATTGCCCACAGTCCTGAGAGCATGCCTAATTCTGCCCCTTGGCACATTTCCTCTGCAGGTGCATGCAAGGAGAGAGGAAGCAGCTTCACGGTGTGATTTACGATTGCAGCTCCCAAGCAGACCCTTGCAATATTAGTGCATTAAAGGAGTTGGGCAGGGAACCAAAGTCATGGACAGTGAAGAGTGGATCTAGCTGCATTTAATTTAATTTACATTTCTCACTGAACAAAGGTGGCAGTGGTAAAGCGTCTTTTTTCCCCTCTACTACATGTGCAGCATGCATCTTTGAAATGTAGCACTCTTCCCATTTCTATTTCTTTCTGGGAATGGTTCTTGCACACTTCTCTTCCAAGACTGTCCTTTGGGAGGTTTGCATTTATGAACCTTTGGGGAAAAGTGTTGCCTGGGACTAGATTTGAGAAATGTGGACCAAGCCAAACATGGCAGTTTTCCAGCCTGTAACTGTATTATATTTTAAGGCAAAATGATTTTACAGTAGTTATGCAATAAACATATGTAATGTATACATGTATAACTTGTGTAATTCATCAGGCATTTGAAGCAGAGCAATTTGGAATAAAAAGTTGGCTCTCACCTTAAAACTAAAGGAAATAATACTGAGTAAAATGAAGAAAAAAAGCTTCTGCACTAAACTTTGGAAGACAGCAAACCCATTCTGAGGAGCATACCCATGTCTTTATGACACAGTGCATTACTGTCAGCATGTTCTAAATATGATCATGACTTCCAGCTCAGGATATGAAAATTGGTCTTTCTAATAAAAGCAAAAGAATCATCTTGTGAAATGAATTTGTTGCCATTTTGATATGCTGGATATTCTGTGGGAAACATTCGTTTAAATTTCAGTTGTTCCATAGACTGTACACAGAAACAAATGACTGCAGTGTATTAACATAAATCATCACAAAAGTCAGAAGTTGGATTTACTAAGTTTTCTTGAAGCCCCTTGGAAAATGTGCTGATTTTTGTTTCCGAGAGCTTGTACTGCTCTGGGTGAGTGATATCACATGTGGTGGTGAGAGCCATGTAATTAGTGTGTGTTTCTTAGGCATCTTTGACCACTCATCTGTCTCTTCCAGAACTGCCTTTCAGTTTCTGAAGTTACCACTGGGTTTTTTTTTTTTACTTTGCTTTTCTTTTTCTCCTCTGAGCACTTGCAGATTTTCCCAACATGCCTCATTTGTTTTGTAACATAAAGAGCACATCATATTGGATTATTGACTTCTCATTGGGATGAGTGTCATACTGAAAGTTATTTTGAATGATTCCTAGGAAACAGTTCTCAACATATCTTTTTCAGTAAACTTTCTTGTCTCCCAAGGATATTTTCATGTACTGATGTAATAATTTTTATCTTTCTGTTTCTGTTGAGTTTTTATTGTATTGTCCAATATATGATTATATAAACACTCCCATGCATGGATCTTGATGCAGGTTTTGATCCTGGCATAATAAGCTTTCTGAGGATGAAGAATGTTTTATAGCAATGTCTATAAAATGCTGCATTTACTTATGATGTACAGATATTTTATTAATATTAATGAATGTGTAATTGAAATTAGCAGGCTCCCTTGGAAAGGTAAACTGTTCCCTTTGTGTTTTGGTTTTAAAATAGATCTTTGTTTCTTAAAACACTCTTTAATCTGTCATTCTGCTGGCATGTAATTCCCCTTCTGTTCCCCTGAAATTCAGCTTTCCAACTTCTATACAGGAATGATCTCAAGAGAAATAATTCTGTTCAAAAGGGGTTTTCTCCTGGATAGTTTTTGGTGACTTTCCCTCCGAGAGTCAGTAAAATGGCTGAATGTTTGGATCTAGGTCTGAGGAAGAAAAAAGGACAGGGGCTTCTAAGTGGTACTATCAGGACAAGGAGAAGTTACAGACTATGAATGTCCTATTTGTAAGCTGCTGGGCAATAATTTTTAGGAATGTTTAAATCATAGCCTTTTATGGAACGGTGACAAGTGGGAAGATACTACCATGGAGCTTTTATTGTTCTGTGATCATTGAGCCTATAGCTCCCATGCAGGGTTATTTATTTTTAGTGTCAGAGGAATCCAATGTGATCATCTATCCCAAACAGCATTACACAAGCCAGAGAACCAAACTCCATATGCATTGCTCGGTATTTTTTTTTCTGGTTAAATTACGGAAAAGGCACTTACTTGGTCTATTACATGATGGTGAATCTCCTACATCTTCAGGGAAATGCTCCAACAGTCAATAACCCCCTTGAAATCAGTGTTTCTAATATCAGCTGTCATTTTGTCTTCCCCTCTTCAAGATATATTGCAGAGCTCCCAGCTATCACAAATGTCTTCCGTATGTTGTGACCTGGAGTCTGTGGTCCGTCACCACTTGGATTTGTCTGTGATGAACTAAATGGGTTGAATTTCTTCAGTGTCTTATTATAAGACAGTATTTTCAAGATGTTGAATCACTTTGTGGCTCTCATTTGAGCTATCATCAGTTGCTGAATTCTTTTGGGGAGCTCCCAGTGTACTACTTATGGTCTCACTAATGCTATATGCAGAGGGTAATATCAGCTCATTACTCCTACTTGCTATATGCTATTTCCCTGCTTATGCATTAAAGGATTGTATTAGTTCTCTTGGCCACTGTGCCTCCTTGGGAGATTTACTGCTGGGAGGACTTGGATAAAGTTCAGAGATACTCAGACAGCATTTGGGAAGACCTTATTCACTACTAATGGCTGGGGCTTCTTCAAGAAATTTGCCAGCAATCTGGAAGTTTTACAGTAGTGATAGAAATGAGAGCAAGTCCTGGCTGCACCTCTCCTTGAGAAATACTCTGGTTTGCTTTCCAGCTAAAACACAGTTCGTTCCTGTTGTGCCAAATTCTACAGCTTTCTGTCCAGACCCAGGAGAGCCACAACATCACACATATGCATCATGCAAATACAATTCAGCTTGCTTAGCTCAACAGCCAGGCAGTGGCTGCTGCTCCCATGGCAGTGAAGAGAATTAGAAAACGATGCACAGTCTCCTCTGTCTTTGCTTGCAGAAATATCCAGAGCAGCTTTATTTTTCCTACATCTGTGACTCAGAAAATGCTTTTAACTCATTTCTCGCCATATAAAAAATTGTCATTTTGAGGTCTAACAAAGTCCTTGAATGAATTAGCAGGGAGCCCTCATGTGTGATATTACTAGTGCCATGATGAGATTATTGTCCCCTTCTGAAGCAGTAGAAACGTACTGCCTATTCAACCAAATGCCAAGCAAGCTGTATCTTTGCTGATTGCCAATGTGTTGACCAGGAAAGTGGCCACAGTAGAGAAGATTTTGACCTGTTTAGTTTTGTTGGTTTTGGTTTTTGATTTCAAGGGTTTTGTCATTGTTTTTAGTTGGGTGGGGATTTTTTCTGTTGTTGTTGGTTTGGGTTTTTTTTTTTTTTTTTTTTACATATTTTTCATGGTTTACAAAAAATATATTCGTGAAAAGGGTTTTGTAAAAATTGTGACAGACTTTTTTTTTTTAATAGTCTCTTATTTCTAGTAGAGGTTTTGCTTATGAGTAGTACCATATTCTTTTATGGAAAACACTAGTTTTTGGTTTAGAGTGTCTGGGCTGCATGTTGTAAAGGAAGAGATTATGACTAAGAAAAGGATGCTGTTATGAAGTGAAAACCATTGACTAATCTTCACATATAAGAAGCAGGTCTGTACACTCACTGAGAAACTCTTCCAGAGTTTCGAATTGAAGAATAGTGAAAATTAGTCATGCAAGGTGAATACTGGTGGTCAACAGCTATTTTTAGTATCAGTTTAACTTGGAAAAAACAGGTATATCTTATGCCTGCAGTTTCTTCTTTGGAGCTTTGGAACAGGAATTTCTCAGTCCGCTCTTTCTTTGTCTTGTTTTTTCCTGTTATGTGGTAAAATGACCCTGCTCTTTGTCATGTGATCAGATCCCAGTTAAAGCCAGCCTCAGACATGCACCAGCCATGCATTTTTTCCCTTTTGGCAAAGAAAATGCAGAACAGAGGAGGTGAAAAAGTGGTGATTTAAACTTTTTTTTCCTTTCTAAACAGGTATCAGTTCAGGGAGCAAATGAGTCTTCATAGGAGTATAGTAGGCAGAGATACTCTATGAGCACAGTTTTGAAGGAGGATATTGTCAAAATTGCAACTCCTTCCTTTGTGATTTCCAGACTAATATGAAAAATAGTTTCTATGAGGCTGACAGAGTATGCAGACACTGTGAACTACAAAAAACGCTGTCTTTTCTAAACCTTCATTAGAAGAGTAAGGAGCCTTCTTTCATGTGTAAAACTATTGCCTAGGATTATCCTAAAGTCTGAATTAAACTTCATCAAGCTTCCTTTCTTATCTCATGTATGTTTTTATTCTTGTTTTTTTATTAATTAGAAAATTTTAATGGATGACATTGGTTAAAAAAACCCATTAGAGCGAACCTTGCTTTCATTTGTTGAAAAGGAAACTCTCCACTCTTTTCTTGTTTTGTCATTACGCTTAGTTACCCTCCAGACTCATCCAGATCATTTATGCCACTGTTGGGGTTAAAACTTAGAAGTTACAAGCTTCATTGAGTAGAGCAGCATACAAAAGTTTTAGTTTAGTATCATAAAATCTCTTACTGTGTCTTACCTGCAAATTGTCATGCACCTGTTTTGTAGAAGATAAATAAGTCACTTCAGTAGACTTGGTTTAGAAAGGCGCAAACTTCTCAGTTAAAAACAAAGTGAATTCTGGTGATTTAAATCTGCTGTGGTGTTTCACAGACCTAGGTTTGACTACATCAATTTAAAATTTGGATTTGAGAAAAATGTGTTTTCCCAGTTAAAGGGGCATATTATTATTTCATGCGTGCCTGATTTTGTATCTAGCCACACCATCAGTCCTTTGTGCTTTTGTCTCATTTTTTTTTTTATTTTATTTTGATTTTTTACTTTTTTTCCCCTTCCCTGTTTGCATGTTTGAATTACTAGATCATAATGAAGGATAAGGCGTGCTAGATTTCTGTGCTCTGTCACCAGTTTGGGAATGACAAATGAAAGCAGCTACTCATTCGATTTTCCTGCCCATCTGCTTTAATCATTAAAAACAAAACCCAATGAACTTTTGTTTTTATTACAGAAAAATAGGAAACATATAATTGGGTTTAAATCTTGTCAGAGACCAAAATCATCCTGTGTTCTACATGAACCAACTCTACATTTTGTGCTTTTCACAAGTGGGCACCAGCAGAGCAGAAAACCTTCACACTTCTGGTGCTCCTCAAAGGTGAGTTACTGCAAATGCTGCAGCAGTGACAGCTTCATTCTGCCCAGCCAAGAGCCTGGACTCTTTAGTGCTATGAATGCTTTTATTTTCCTAAGAAAATGTGAAGCCTTGAGAAAATAAGGGAATCAGAGCACATTAATCAGAATTACCAATGTGAAGACTGTGACAGAAATTTGAAAAAAAACCAACCGCATAAACAATGGTTCCTCTGTAAGAAAAATCATTTCAACCCAGTAAAAAATTGATTGGTAATTCAAACCAGAAATTGCCCTGACTGTTGAACATATATTGAAATATTTCATGGGCTGTTTTATCATTGCAACTTGTTGACATTATTTTGTACTTGTAACTTCATAGACTATAGCCATTTATCACATCAGCATCAGACATCTGCACAAGCATTTGTCATGCTGCTGTTGATTTTTTTCCTTTTTCTTTTTTCCTTCCCCCCCTTCCACCCCCCGTTGGCTGATGGAAAGCTATAGCTAACAGAACAATACAGTGGAATGTGAAGGCTATCATTAGGGGGCAAAAACAGACTTCAAAGAGGAAGCACATATGGTTTTGACTTCTACAAAAATGGCAGGTGGACATGAAAAAAGGTTGATTTCAAATTTATTTTCATGATAGCTGCAACTTCTTAAAAGTCCAAGGTGATTAATTTTAAATTTGGCATTCCTAATATCTGAAATAAGATCACAGTTTTACAACTTCCTGAGGCAGAGAATGAGAGTGACAAGGTCATGTTGGTATAAACCAATGGCAACCCAAAGAAAGAGGGTTCTTGAGCAGCAAGGAACATTTTGCAAAAGGCTTTCTGAAAGTGAAGCATGTATATGCTTTATATGTATATAAACCAAATGTTTCTGAAGTCAGCCTGTTGTGAAGCATATGTTAAACTCAAAGATGCTGGGTTAGATTTGAAAGGAGAACCTTTTGTTTATAGACTACCAAGTGTCACTTGTATTACTAACTGAAATAGCAGTTGAATACAAAAGACTTGAACCAAAATGAAACACCACCACCATATCACCAATGCTGTCTTTCCCTTAGTGATAGGTGTTTCTTTTTATATGAAGGAATACATGACACTTAATTTTCATTTCTGCATTATCATATGTCATTTTAGATCTAGCATCTGAAATCCTCGTGGCTGGAAAGTCAGAGCTCTCTGCACCTGTAGGTGACTTGTTGGTGATGTGAAAGAATAAGCAACTGTCATTTCTAAGTACGAGTTGAATTTATCTTTCTTATAGATGCTGTATATAGTATTTTAACTGAAAAAGAATGTTAGCCATCTTGCCTATATACGCTAATATAGTAAAACCAGTAGATTTGATAGAAAATATTTCTGGTGGGATGTTCTGTTCAGTGCTTCTCAGAAATATGGCAGTGCTATTACCTATGGCTCAAATGTAACTGCAACCTGCATGTGACTGGGTTTGGATCCATATCCCAGCTTTGCTGCTACTCTGACGAGAAAATTTCTTCTATCCTGATTCCCGCTAATTCACTTCCTATTTCTTGCATCGAGTTCTGAAATTGTGGACTACTCAGAATGTGTCATGATTAAACCTCACCCAAAAGGGCATATATTTCGACAAAGTATAAATGGTATAAAAATAACTATGGTATCTTGCATGGGTGATTATTTTTCATTACTTCTAAAGCCAATGTTGTATCAGGGTGGGATATATTACAATAACACCATTCTTCAGCAAAAAACAACCAACCAAATAAAAAACCCCCAAACTTTCAGCTCTCTAGTTATTTATCCTCCGAAAGTGTCAAAAAAGGCTTAGTTTTCCCTAAATAAAAAATAATTTAATGTCTTTTATCAAGAGGTTGGAACTACAATAGGACTGTATTCCAGAAGCTGTGTGCAGACTGGGACTTGATTATTCATTGTTCCTGCAGAAAGACAAGATTGCTGTTTCTTGTAATCAGGTATTTTCTTACTTCTCTGAGAATAGTACTATATTGTTTTCTCTAGAGGGGAGTATTATTTTAGTACCTGAGACATTAAGCTGCTAAATTGCATCTGTCCTCAAGAAACAGTCTCCAGGAATGACTTTGTAAGGTTTTCTTTAGAGGGTGGTCTTTATTTTATTTCATTCAAGGTTATGCAGGATTTTTAGGGCAAATTAAAGAGATGAGAACTTCAATGAAAGAAATGAGATGTTGGTCCACAACAGCCCATCTTCTGCCATTGAATTTGAAGAAAGAAGTGTTTTGTCAGCAATTTAGTTTTCAGTGCACAGGTTGTGGGACACAAGTCCTTCCTAGTTAAAAACAAGTATTTCTGGGTGTTTGCCTTCTGTACCAGGCAAACACTTCCACCAGCCAGTCTTGCTTATAAAGCTCCTACCAGGTCCCCTCAATAAAACCACTCTCTGGAGCACTTGGACAGAGCGGGGACTGTGGTGGTTGAACTGAGAATGGCCCATGCCTCCATCCTCTCTGAGGTCTCATCAATTTCCTCGGCTGGAAGCCTGGTAGCAACATTTTCAAAGGTTCCCTGAAGGCAGATACGATCATCAAAAGATGTTTAACTTGAGCACACTTCTTGTTATATCTGAATCAGTTTGCCCAGCTTCCTCATGAGTATAGAAAAATGTTTCCTTTTGTCTGTTAACATAATAAGTTCAGGAGTACTGTCAGGATCTGTCTTCAGACTACTTCCTTGCTAGAAAATTTTGTACCACTGGAACTGCAGAATAATAATAGGAGAAGTGCTAAGCCTGTCCAAGCGGTAAAAAAATGCAACCATTCAGCCCTTCTCTCTCTTTTTATGGGATTTTCTATCAGAATTCAGCACTGATATTTTCAGGAGTTGCAGAATGGATCCATGCATCTGCTCATAAATTTATTCCTATCTTACACAGAGGAATGTTTAAAAATCAAACTGCACTCATTGACAATAGAAGCACACACTTTGTACTTGTAAAATTTAAAAACTTCACCTCCAGGAACTCTTGAAGGTACCATTGGCAGAGCTGTTCATTCCTTCTAGCTTAGTTCCTCTTAGTTTCCTAATATCTGTCTTGATGGGAAATCATCAGAAAATTCTTCATTTTTCCAGTGAAAAATCAGTGTGAAAGAAGGGGCAGGAGAGAATATTTTTGCCCTGTAGAAAATACAGACTAGTTCTATAAACACAGTACAAAAAAATTAGCATTTCCCTAGCACATGCACTATTGATTCAATGTTTGACTGCAAATGGACTGGTTTAGGTTTTGACATCTTTGGGGAAAGCAAGCAGTCCCACAGCTGGTTTTGTTTAGCCAAAACTCAGGTTTGACTCAGTTTTCCATATAATGTCTGAATGAATAAATTTGAGTTAGAATGTATTACTGTGTGGACAAACTTACTCATAGGTGTCTTTAAACAAGGTATGTATGAAGCATCTTCATTATAAATTCTTTTCCTTATATTCATTAAGTAAAAAAGATTGGTCTACACTGGAAAAGTATTGAGGTAGAAAACCAAGTTAGAAAATGTAGCATGGAAACAACCAGCGAAAATATTTTAATTAGAAATAGCAGTGGTCTCAGTCAGAATTATAAATCCAGTGAAAACCATAGTCTTCAATGTGCTATGGAGAAGGCAGACATGATCTAAGGAAAAATACCCAGTAATCAATTAATTTTATATTGAGAAAAATTATTTTAATCAAAACCACTTTTTTACCAGGCCTAGAAGGATATTTGATGTTTTGTTCTGTTGTGGTTTAACCCCAGCTGGCAGGTAAGCACCACACAACCCCTCATTCATTCCCCACCGATGGGATGAAGGAAGGAATGATAAAAGCAGAAGTGAGAAAACCCATGGGTTCAAACAAAGACAGTTTAACAGCTAAAATAAAGCCAAAAGCAAGCAAAGCAAAACAAGCAATTCCTTCAACATTTCCCATGGGCAGGCAGGTGTTCAGCCACCTCCAGGAAAGCAGGGCTCCTTCACACGTAGTGGTGGCATGGGAAGACTAATGCCATCACTCTGAATGTCCCCTCTTGCCTTATTCCCCCAGCTTTATGTGCTGAGCATGGCACCATATGGTCTGGAATATCCCTTGGGTCATTTTGGGTCAGCTGTCCCAGCTGTGTCCCCTCTCAGCTTGTTCACCCCCAGCCTCCTCACTGCTGAGGTGGGGTGAGAGGCAGAAAGGACCATGACTCTGTATGAGCTCAGCAGTAACAAAAACATCTCTGTGTTCTCAATTTTGCTTCCAGCACAAGTCCAAAGCACAGCCTTGTATCAGATGCTATGAAGAACATTGCCTCTATCCCAACCAAAACCAGCATGCACTCACTCTCTCCAAGAGTACATATAACACTGTACTCTTGGAATATAGGCCTAAAAGCAACTGCCATGTACTCTCTTTCTAACCCATAGAAGAGTCCTCTACAAAGGCGTTCTTGATGGACTTCTCTCCAATCTATTCTCCATGATCCCTGGTGTGGGAAATGCTTTATTCCTCAAAACAGTCTACTGCAGTCTTTCACTTTTCTTACATTTTGCAACATCTAATTTCTTTAAATAATTGAGTAATTTTAGCCACCTCACCCATCCACCAAAGACTCAGAGTAGAATAGGCTCTTCAGCTATTTGAAGATCCATAATCTACCTCTCTTCCTAACTAAATTAGACCAGATTTTCCTAAATTTCTTCTTATACTATGTTGATACTGTCTCTTCTTTCTTGTCTTTGAGCACTCTGAAATTGGTCCACATAAAAAACACCCCTAACCAGTTATTTTTCATCCTCTATTTGTGCAGTCAGTTATTTATATTTATCTTCCATTTTTTCTAACTAATTTTTAGAGTGCTTCACCAGTTTTCAAGATTGTTTTAAAGTCTGTGTTTGCTTTCCAGCATATCTACATTTTGCTTCATGCTAAGAGCAAATTTAAGAAGCATACTTTGATGAATATATTCCTCTTAGTCAGTGAATGCTTTTGGGTGATTTTCAGTAAATGTAAATAAAGGGATGAGGAACATATCTGCCTAATAATGTAGTAACATTGATTAGAAGAAAAAAGTGTGAAAGAAAAAGATTTCGAAGTCACTATTCACACAGGATGGCTAGAATATTGCTTAAAGTAAAAATCTAGGAGCTGTGTAGAAGCTATTACCATTTGCTGGGAACCGTAGATTCTGCAGAACTGGACTATTTTGAACAGGTCTTAAATAAAATGATAATGTATTAATTAATGTTTTCCAAACAAAAATGTGTAGTGAATACACCCAGAAATTCTCTGCACCATGTCTGCATGGTGGGACAATACAACCTCCAGAGATCCCTTCCAACCTCAACTATTCTGTGACTGGTTTCAGGGTTTTCCTTTTTAAAGATATCGCACACTACAGTTTAGGCAGTAGTGCTATTGTCACATCAGGAGGTATCTCCAAGGCTCTCAGTTCTTGGATGATTTCAAAGTCTTCAGGTCCCTTTTGCTCCCTTAGCAAATATGGCAAAATGCGTGAGGAGACCATTTTCCAGTATCCAGTAAAAGCAGCTGAGAGAATGCTTGAGAGATCCTGCATTCAAAGGAAAAAAAGAAAGTCTGTTTCTGTCTGGGAGGGGTAAGGTATCAAAATTGCAAGAGTCCTTGCCTGTCTTCAGGGTAAGTTGTCAGTAACATACAGGTGAGTATATGTCAATATTCATGGCTGCTGCTCATATCTCATTAAGATAAGTATATATGCACAACCAGAATATAGTTCCAAATAAGTAAGAGTTTGCATGTGCTCAGAGAAAGATATTGCACTTGATATCACTCTTATTGTTTTGCCCCAGCTACAGCTAAATGCTCAGAATTGTGGTGTTCTGTCCTGTGTTTTTCGAGAGCAAACTCAAAACGTACTTCCATAGTTCCTCTTCTCCTCTTGACATGATGAAGAAATCATAGAAACCATAAACCACCATTAAAGCTTAGTTTTACTATTTATTATTGCTAAGCATGAGAAGAGAAAGTCCCAGTGGTCTAATTGCTATTGTGGAGCCTCAGGAAAGTCAAGTTATTAAACAAAATTGTCTGTGCCCCTTATTTGATCAATTTCTAAAATAATTCCTAAAATTAAGATGTAAATACTTTTCTTTGTTTGTGATTCAGCTTCCAGTGGCTGCTAAAGTATTCAATTGAGGCATAACATTTTAAAGCCTTTTAAGAGCCAAATAAAATTATTACTTATAAATTATTAAAAGCCTTCCACAAATGGAAAAATACTTACTGAAAAGTCCTTCATAAATAATGTTCAAACTAAATTAAGTAGTAGTAGAAGGAATGCATTAAAGTTTGCGAATGAGATATTAGCAGTGCGCTCCCTTAACCTCAAAGTTATGATAGCTGGAGCACTTGCTACCCCTCTGAAACCTTGCAACTCCGAGTCCTGGCTCACTCTGGAAAAGAAACATGTGGTGCTACTGGAGATTGGAAAAAGAGCTCAAGGTCAGGGGTCGACACAGTAAGGGAGTTTGCTCTTTAAGAGGTTATCTGTGGATCTGCAAAGCCAAAGTGCAATTGGGTTCTGTGATGTGATTTTAGTGAGTAATTGTATATGATCGTAGGTAGTTTCAAAGACAAGGTTGGAAGATTTTTCTAGCCTGCTTGTGATATCAATTTTGGGGAGTCTGTGTAGCTTGAGATGGACAATGCAGTTTCTTCAGAAATTGTCATCTGAAGTGATACAGCTGGTAACCGATTCATTTTAATTATAAATTTAGCAGACTGGTAATATGTTTTTTTTCTTTGTCATCCCTGTGATACCTGTCGTGTAAATCAGCAGCTTTGTAGTCTTGTACATTTTTTGCCACTGGTAAAAACTCATGTTTGCTTTTGAGCTGGTACTGCATCAGAGTAAATTTTGCATCTTTATTAAGAGAGTACAAGTCACTGTAATTGATTTGCCTGGATATTGCTTTTTCTTTGGTCTATGAGTAGATAGTTTGCCGGTGGGTTATCAAGTTACTGGCTCTTGATTATTCAAAACAATGTGAAACAAACATTTCCTATTGTTTTAGTTGTTTAGGGTTTCCTTGATTAAGCTGTCATTGCTGTCAGTTATGTTCTTATAAGCCTGCTCGGATCTATTTCATGTTAAGAAAAAGCTCAGATAAATCCAGGAAAGCTTAATGTTTATCCAATGTGAAAATAATTACTCAAAAGTGTTATTCTTAATCCAGATAATTAGAGTGAGGAAGGAGAGATCAGTGTCATTGTGAATTATGCCCTGGCAATTGACTCTTGGTCCTTGTAAGTTTCAGGTGAAGATGTGAATGGATAAAGGTTAGATTAACCATAATCCAAAGTAGCTGCAACCTAAATCTGTTATGATACAAGGATGATCACTTAAAAAGAGCTGGATTGTGGGATTGTTTCTGGTTGGATAAGATGCCGCTCGACTGGGACTAGTCTTAAAACATGCTTAGCACCATGTCCCTGCAGCTGTAAGCACTTGTGCACGGTTTCAGGCTGCCACAGACTGCTGGGCTCTCCCTGCACAGTGTAAGACTACACTGCATTGCAATATCTGTACTTTACATTAACATGCTTTACCCTGTGTTTCATGGAAAATAGATGGCAACTTATGCAAAATGATTTACTCAGTGATCACTTCTCTGTGCTGTTAAACATATTTCTTTGTGTTCACCATTTGAAACGTTCTGTGCATCTGCATGTAGCGTAGTGTACAATGGTACAGGTACAGAGTCAATAAAAACGTAAAAGAGACAAAACATTTACTCTCTATAGTTTATACCATGATTTTGTAGGGTTACTAATTATTAGAAAAGAAAAAACATAACAATATAGTCTATGTAAGGGTAAGGTTTGCAGATAAGGTTTTTCTCTTTGAAGTTGCACAGTTTTCATAAATCCATTATAAATGAACAAGACTAAATCAAAAAAAAATCACTTTGAATGCAGGAAAAGTAGCATTAAAAAGGGGACATGCGTGTATTAGTACATACTGCAAGCAGAAAGTACTTGATGCTTCAGACTTCCCTGTTTATCGATATGGACATGATGATGACAGCTCAGATGACAGTGTGTGTGGTAACTTTCCGTAAATATATAGACTCTTGAATGTCAATGCTTACTTATTGCAAATAACACTGCTGAAAGAGGAAGAGAAGAAGGTGAAAGACAGGCCATTTCTTGAAAAACAGTACAGGAAATATTTGGCCTCAGCAGATAATTTAATTGCATGGTCCAGTCTTTCTCATTGTTTCAGTACAAAAGGAAAATAAGGTAAAGACATTTTTTTCTTCTTATTCAATTTTTGTAATAAATGACATGCATTTATTCTGAGGTGATGTATTTGTACAGATCTCCTTCAACCTTGCTGGAAAACTGGAAGCAGCATTCCTTGATGCATGTCTAAGGTGAGGAAATAGTTAAAAAAGTAATTAATGGAATGCAAAAGCTAATAAGAGGAAAGTACCTTAATACACACTTGAGCTAGAATCTTCTCTGTGAATAATTAAAATTATTTAAAGTTCATTCCTGGATTTTTAATAAAGTATGTCTCAATAAGACTTGTTCCTGGTTTTAAACCTTTCTACACTTAACTTCTTTTTGTAGTTACTTTATAATAGTATTACTTTTTCTTAAAAGGGGGTTTAGGTAATGTTTATGTTTGTCTATGTTTCAAAAGAAAATTCTGCAACAGGCATAACATTCCTAAATTTTGATCCTAACATAAAAGTTATCCATTTAGAATATCACATGAAAGTGCTAAATTATTTCTAATGCTCCATTATATGCTATGGATTTGTGTTACATAACTATTGTGTTCTCTTGCATCCTCAACTCCCTGCCTTTAAAATAATGTTTCATGGAAGTGTATGTCATTAACAAAAACTTTCAGACTTATATCAGGAAAGATTTTAGGGCAGGGATTTAAGTTTTCAAGCTTTAGAATATAAGTCAAACTTTAATTAAAGTAGGTGAGGAAGAAACTTCCCCACTTGATAGCTCATTACAAGGGTATATAGCACAGTTTCCCCACACCTTTCAGCAAAGGCTTCTAGTGATTGATACTGAAGGGACCACTGGTCTCATGTAACGTAGCAATTCTTAAGTTAGAGAAAGAGGAGTGTAAGACAAATTCCCATAGCATAAAGGGCAATAAGAACTAAATGTAGAATTGCTAACGCAAATTCTGACTCTGAAAATATTAACATGGAAAAACTGGTTAATAAGGCAAAATGTCTCTTCAGGATTGAAACTGCAGAGAAGGCAACATCTGGACATAGGTGGGGAGTGCAGTTTTCCTTAGTGGAAAAGATGAGTTAGGATGAAAATGAAATGATAGAACTTAGAGTTGAGCACTCTCAGCCCCTTCTGCATTTTACAAGTAGACTGGTAGACAGTTGACTGTCTAAGTCACGGGAATGTCACTGACATATAAGGAAAATGAACAATAAAAAGGAAAATAATAACACTAGTAAAAACCTTGGAAGTTTTCAAAAATTAAAAATCAGTGAAACAAACACATTTACTGTGTAAAAAAAAAGAGAAAATCCTGTGAGAGTATTTGTAGTGTCAAAGACCACAGTCAACTGTGTACCAGTATCTGTAACTTTGGGTTCTTTAAGTAGCTTGAAATTGCTTAATTATTAGGGATCATAGAAACTAATAGTAATTAACACAAAGGAGATAATATAACTAGACCTATCAAAAGAGAAGTCATGAAATAATTTAAACATCAAGTTGCAAATAGTCACAGAAGATAGAAGGTTTTGCTCTGTGGAAATTGAAGTAGCTGGTAAAAATGTGACATTTATCACTTTTAAGCAGATTCAGTGTTGAACAATGACAAAACTCTGTCAATTTTTTTGAGTAGTGATGATCCCGGGAAGCTTAGGGAATAGGAAAAGAGTTTCTGATGAATCAGGCTGACTTTTGCTACAGGGTGAACAAATTGTTTCCCTGTTCAGCCTCTCTGAGGTCTGGAAGCCATACGTCAGTGGAAAAAGCCTTGGCTGATTTCTCTAATTTCCCAGGATTAGTGGGGTTTTATGCTAAAATTATGGTCTTCTGTAACTTCCATTAGTGTACCAGAAAATGTAGTTCAAGAATAAAACAATTCTTTTACTGACTTTAAATTTTATCTACTTACTTGCATGCTCAACATGCATCAACCAGCTACATTAGTGCTTCAGAATTTTATGAAGTATTATAAAATAATACAGAAAGAAATGTTAGAATATCCCTTGTTCTGAGACAGCATAGTAATTTACTGACCATGGACAATTAAGAAAGAAGTAGGTACCTTAGGACAACCATGAAACCAGTGCAGATTAGTCACAGCTAATCTATTCTTGTAACCCAACAGAGTTTTTCAGTTTCAGAGAAAGAGGAATTTTACTTGTGTTTAAGACTACTTCAAAGCAAATTGAACATTCAGGGAATTGTCATTGAACATAATTCAAGTTTCTTAACTTGCAACAAATTGAAGTATTTTTTAACAAGAATTGTGGAAATGCATAGAATGTATTTATTTCTAGAAAATACAACTGGTTTTGTCAGTGTTTTCTAATATTTTGTTCTTCCATCCCACTTAGCAAGAATAAACTGGTTTTTGTAGTGTTTTGGCAGAGAATATGAGTGACTGTTTTGAATCACATGAGAAGTACATTTTGTCCAGTAGCCTGTTTCTGACAGTGGCCATTAAGTTAGTACAAGAAAATGTCCAGAGAATATTTTCCATCTTCTAATGATCTCAGCTTTAGAGACTTCTTTTCATAGGCTTTACCATATTGTTGTATTTTAGTACCCTTGGTAGTCCTCTGTTCATTAAATTTGCCCAGTTGCATTTTGATTCTATTTACACTTGTGGCGTGATGCAGCAATGACTTAGGTTAAACAACTAATTTAATTACCAATTATTTGAAAAAAAAAGAATTCCTGGTAAAGTGCTTATTTTAAATGGACTGGCAATAAATAAATAATTTAATTTGATTTTCCCTAGTTCTCATGTTGTGAGACAGTGGAAATTTTTACTTGAGACCATCAAGAGGGAACAAATTCTCTTGCACCATGTTTTTACAGTGTTAAAGGGTCCCAAGTTGAACTAATTTATCTGTCTAGAGAATGGCACTTGTATCTTTGTTCTTTCTTTATCATCTTCAGCCCACTTCTTTGTATTTTTTGAAGCTTTGCTATATTTTTATGAACAGCATCCAGTCTTCAAGAAGTGGCTGCTACCCCAATGACTTATACTACCTTTTATTATTTACAGAACAAATTTAAATATTTTATTTGTGTTTTTTTCTTTTGCCACACATTGAGCTGGTGCTCACTGTCCACTGTGTGTCCACAGCAGCCTTCCCTAAATTTGACATTGTTATCTATCATGATATTATTTGGATTGCCTTTCCTGTCTAAATTTTACTTCATATTCATTGAAAGTATATTTTTCTTTCCCAACCTTGTAATCATGAAATATTTCTGCAACCAAATGATTAATTTTTGTGGTGTCAAAATTCTTTTTGAAAGTCATTTATGAGGCAGTTGAACTGCACAGAATCCTATGGAAGTCCACTGACAATTATCCTCCACTTTGAAATCTGGAGGTTTTTTGTCTGTTTTCCTATTTCTTTTTTTTTTTTTTTTTTAATTACATGGCCTTTTATCTTACTCTGCAAAAGATTACCTTAAAAACAACTGGTGAGGGCCTTTTTATTTATTATTATTATTAAATTAATGTTTCTCCAGCCAATTTACCTGGCCCAGAGATCCGTTTCTATTTCTGCTCTAACTGAGCAGAGACACATTTGATTAAAAGGGTGGACAACCTGTGTGCAGCTTTACTCTGCAGTCAATATTCATCTTGCTTGGATAAACTTTTACTTCTGCCCAAGATCTTTGAGAAGACGATTGTTGACTTCTAAGTTAGAGGATCAGACTTTACATTTGGTTTGAGTTGTGAGCAGCATGTCAGTTTGGTTGCCATTTTGTTTGGCTGCTGCTTCAGCAAGAATAATAAAATACATGGGAATTTGATTCCTCAAAATTGGAAACCCTTGTCTCGGTAAGGATGTTGAGTAGCACTGAGTTCTCCCTGAAGCTCTCTGTTGTGTCTCCTTTATATGCAATTCAATAGCCTATGTTAAGAAACCAAAAGTAGTATCAAATTATTTATTTAATTGTGTCTTTTGATTACTGTTTCTTCACTCCTCTGTTACTTGGAATCAGCCTTGCAAGATTGTTGAGTAAATTATCATTACTGGGGTGGGTTTTTAGAAAAGTGTGTCTATCAAATGTCCATTACTCTAGAACAGGGTTTTTTTGTAAATATTATAATATTTCCTGCATTAGCTTAATGAAATACGAATATCCCTAGTTTAAACAAGAGGGGTAACGACATAAACACCTACTAGTGCACACATACATATATATTTTTAAAATGGAGTGCAAGTTTCTAAAAGTACTGTTACTTAAGATAAAATCTTTTCTGCTCTAAATGGCAAAATGATTGAAACTACATTTAATAGACACAAACATATATATACAATAGAAATTTCATGAAAGGAAACGCTAACCGTGTTCTGTAGTTTGTTCTGTTTCATTGTTCTGTATTGGTACTGATGAATTGTAGCTTCTGCCTTCTTCACAGTCCCTTCACACAGAGAGTTTTGTTAAGCATGAGATGATCATGAATGTTTGAGTCAAGCAGGCTTCTGACTTGTTATAAACAGAAATGAAAGGAAGTTATTTTGTAGAATTTGCAAGTATAAAACTACTAAGTGAATAAATGCTTCTTGTTCTAAAAGAAATTGATTCAGAGGCATTTTGTAGTGAAATTGATAGACATGGTATTTGAAAAAAAGGGTTTGTGTTCCCTAAATTTGCATGGTTTTCCCTCAAATGGAAAATCTTCCATGTATTATGTGTTTTAAGGCTTTATTGGTGTTAGGGGTTTTTTTGACTTCTCGATTCCATTGTGGCTGCAGACTTGCAAGCCAAATGGGACACTTAAAATCATTTTTATAATATGAAACTAATAATTTTATGTCCTATTGTATATGAAATGTTTGAACTAAATGTTTGATGTTGGAACTAATAAATCCTATGATCTCTGCAGTGACCCTGTCAGGTGATTAATGTACATTTTGGACTAGTGAAGTCAAATAAGAAATTTTCTTTGGTTGGGACACCTGTCCCAGAACATGTACCCTACGGCATAGTATTTCTGGAGCTCATCCTATTCATTGTCATGCCCATAAAGAAAGCTTTTTGCAAATTCCATAGGTCTCACGTATGTCAATAATAATCTAATATATAATGCAGAGAGAGAGTAGAAAGAAAATCTGTTTCTGTTTTTGCATGCTCTTCAAATGCAAGTCTTTCAAATACTGAAAGATACAAGGCCATGTTCATTTCAGTATTTCTCACGTGCTTGCTGATGTCTGGGTGCTGTTTGCTCCAATGAAGATGAAGTTCCTCTATTGAGAACAAGCTTTCTTCTACGTTTTCTCAGGCTTTCTAGTTCTGATCAAAGGACTATTACTACAAAATTGATTTTGCATTCCTGATTCCCATCCTAATAATAAAAAATATGCACAAAAAAAAAAGATTGTAAACAAAATTTATCTGCTTGTTTCAAATTATAGCATTCAGGCTAGCTTTAGTTTGGAACTTCGAGTGCTATTTCAGGTAATTCTAGCAGTATCTGAAATAATTTACATATGATAAATTTATTAGGAGTCTCATTTTCAGATAACCTCTTGGGTATGTTTTTCTTCCCCAGCTTAAAGATGAAAGGTTTTCAAATAGAGATTACTCTTGTTTGAAACAGGCTTGAGATGTGGCACTGTACACACACTCTACTCTTTCCTTTTACAAACTTCCTCTTATTTCAATGATCTAAAATAGTAACAATACATTTCTATCTTTCTATGACTTTCTATTGCTCTTCTTTTCTTTCTTTTTTCTTTCCCTTTTTTTCTTTTTTCCTTCCTTTTTATTTCCTTTTTTTTTTTAATTTACGCTGGACCTTGGTTTGTAACAGCTTACAGTATTGCATAGACCTCATAGTCTGTGAATCCTTCTGGGCTCTTCTATTGTGCATTTACCTTTGTGTGTGAGAGATCGGACTCAAAACAGTAGATGGTGGCCTGAAATCCTGTTCCTAGATCCCCATGAAAAATAGTGTCAGTCCCCAGAGCTGAAGTTTATATCATGAGTTAAGCTCCTCAAAGGTAGTAGTACATCCCTAATTTTCTGTTCTGGAAAACTGAGGGATTCACTGCACGTAAATATATAATGTGAATATATAAATCACAGCAGCATTAGGTGCTAGAAAGCACAGTTATTATTTCAGGTTCAAGGACTCTAAAAAAGCTTGTCTTGTAGAAGTGAACTTCTGCAGTGCCAACTTCACTGGTAAAATAAAGCAGTGAAACACAACATAGGGGAGATTTGCTTTGTTAATCTACTCACAGCAGCCAAGCATAAACACTTCCTCTTAGTCCGTGCCCCATTTGCTATCCAAATCAGAAATTGTCTAGGTACAGGGCAAAAAGGCATTTCTGGTCCATGATTTGATACAGGTTGAAGCACACCTTGTGTGCCTGAAATAAAGTTGGTATTGTATCAATTAATGTCACTCATTCTGATATGGGAGTGCTTCCAAAGACAAGGAAACATTTATGTGAGAAAATCTAGGTAATTGAGTTCCAGTAGGCATGCAGTGAACATAATTTGATTTTGTGGTACTTAAATTTACATTCTGGACCTTTAGGGGTCCAGAACCAGAAAGGGGAAGAATCATGACCATGGCTTATAGTGAGGATTCCTGTTTAACTGAGCATAGCAGAAATGCTGAGGAGTGTAGCAAAACCAAAGTACAGTATATAATCATTTTCTTCCACAAAACTAGGCATGGTTTAAGTGTGAGTTTGTTAAAACAGAAATAAACAAACCTAGATGTTTCCTTGTTTGCTTCTTTGAATGTTGATGCATCGTCTCATACAAGAAGCCATTGAGTCATCACCCTGTGCAGTGACTATAATGCACTGTGTACGTAGATGTCTGCGTCTGAACAATGAGCCTATACTCTTCCAAAATCGATGGAAATCAAATTACGCTTTTAGGGTGCATTTCTTCTTTTACGACTGATATCTAAAATTCGTCAGATGAACTATCCTGGACATCTACCTATTTCTTTAATTTGAATATAGTGAGATGACCAGCTCCAATCTGAAGGTCTGTATTTTTAGCATCTAAGGTAGGGGCAGTGAATCCTGCTCATTGTGACTGATAGGATAATTCTTAGGAAAGTTCAGGGAGAAAAAACTACAGCTGCAGTGTCTCTTTACTTACTGTGTTTATCTTCCCACTCAGAAATTGCTCAGAAGGTAGGTGAAGTGTGATGTATTGTTAGTTTTTTCTGTTTTGTCTTTAGGGAAAAGAGAGCAGCTAGAGAAATAATGAAAAAGCTGTGTTCGCAGAGTAGCCCACAGCTGTAAAATAAGGTATAGCTGCCTCTAGCTAGGGTAGCTTTAGACTGTTGGGGTTTATTTTATCTTTAATTACTTTATTTTTAGGAGTACAATTTGCTAAGCAGAACCTGTATGAATATGCTAGTTTTGGCATTTTCATCTTCTTTTCATGTCACACTATCTCATCCTTTGCCTTTTTCTTACATCCCCCCCATCTCTTGCTTTCTTTGCTAATGTATAAAACACCTGCACACCTCCTGACTAACTTTCTCTTAGAGGAGACTCCAGTGTTTGGTTAAGTCACGGGAGACATGGGGATTTGTGCAGTCCTCTCGCTTACGCGCCGCAGAAGTGATGACAGAATAGTCCCGACAGTCACTAGAGAAACTGACACATCGCACCCAATTATGCGGCCTCCTCGGCCCCTCACGCCATTCTTCCCCGAAATATAAGCTTTCTGTCTCACACTCTATTTTTTTTTTTTTTTAAAGAAATTTGTTATGTAAAAGAAAAGGGAAAATGGTGTGTGGAGGGGGAAGGAGTTAGTGTATCATTCTAAAGAAAACTATTATACAGTAAGTCTTCAGGGACATTCAATATATCAGCTTAAACATAATTTAAACACTTGAAAATATTCTTTTTAAAATTCACACAGGAAAAAATACCAAATTTAATTGAGGATAATAGAGGAGTCAAGCCTTGTCATTAACTGTGACACTGCCCGTCAACTGCTGTGAGCTAGTGGGAGTTATTTGTCAGTAACGATAAAGTACAAATACATACACTAATCTATATCTGCTGGGGATCCCCCACAGCGTTCAGCCAGCTGTAGAAAAAGCAGATTATTTTTCATGTTAGTACCACATATGGCATAAAATGCAGTCATGATTTTCTTTCCTCACCCCTAGAACGATCCATCCCTTCAAAGTGAGATTGCATGAGTGTCACGGTTTCTTTCCTTCTCCTTGTGCAACAGCTGACACAACAGAAAAACAGAACTGGCTTTCAGCCATTTGGTGGTATTTGTATGAAGAGGAATAATTAGAAATAAAAATACATATTGCAATGATGATTAGGTGCATTTGCCCTAAAATTGGATTCCAGATTATAGACAAGGAGCAGTGGTAACATTTTATAAAATTGCCTAAGAAGAAGCTCTCTCCTCTGAACTTGCATGGAAAATTTTATATTACAAAATCTACTGCAACTGGAGGTTTCTTCCAGTAGCTAGAACTTAGAGTGGACGAATTACTGTGGTTTGGGGGTTTTTTATTCGTCGTTAACTTGTTTTCCTATCTTTAAGTTTTGACAGCAGAAATACAACATTCATGTTGTGATTATTTGGCAATAACTGTAATACAAATTATACACGTATCTTTGCTGTGAATTGCTTAATAAGAACTTCAGGAGTTGTCAAGCAACAAAGACTTTTCTGCGGTTCTTTCCAGAGTGAGAAAAGAAACATTCAAAACATACAGGATCATGAAAGAAGAAAAAAGCTAAGTCCAAGAATATGGAAAATGAGTGGTTACAATCACCACATGAGAAAATAAACTGAATGAGTACAAACTCTTTATAAGAAGAAAAGAATGTATTTCCCTGCCTTCTGAACTATTGCTGCAGAATAGCTTCTAAAGGAGAGATTGGTACAAGAGTTAAACCATGTGCATGTTTTTTGACTTTCTGCTTTGCAGCTACCGAAATTAAAAAGACTGGAATACTGGTGAACCAGCCTCCCAGGAGAGCTTGTGAGATGCCCCTCATCCTCTCTGCCTAGGCTTGGCCAAGGTCTGGGGACAGTGTCCAACATCTCCTTCCTGCAGCACTACAAGGGAAGTTCATGCTGTCTCGGTATCCCTGTGGCCTGAGGAGCCAACAACTAACCCCTAACTCCTCCTTTTTTTCCTTTTCAATTTTTGTAGATCTGTGACAGGGATAAGCAGATTCATGCCACTTCAGTGAGCAATGTAAAATTAGGCAGAGCAGATTACCAACCTTTTCTTGGTTTCAGCTGTTTGACATTGCCATAAACCTTTGCACCCTAATCCAGCAACTGCCATGAGCATTTGTTACTCCTCTCTGCACCCTTGATTGTCCATCCCATATTTGAAACTTTGACATGTTAAAACACTTGACAAGAAGCTTTACAGTCACCTTAGCACTCAGGCAGGCAAGGTGGCACTGTATAATATAAGAGGTGCTGTGTGTTTGTTGCTGTCTGCTTGAGCAGGTGTCTTCATCTATCCGAAATGCCAGGGGCAAAGTCAGGATATCTGCAGAATCTGGAAACTGCAGACACAGGCATTGCTACCAGAGATGAATTCCAAGCTCCTGAACTGTGTTGGGCTTGGTATGGGACAGATTCCTTGCACATAAACAGCCAGCTCCTCCCTTCTTCAGAGATGACTGTCCAAGTGTGGGACGTCATTCACAACTAACAGAGAGGCTGCAAATTTAGTGTAGGTGCTGTAAATCTAACACGTGTATCAGTCTTGACCAGCTGCCCTTTGGACCCCTTGTGACAGCACATATGACAGCTTCTCTTTTTCCTTCTCCCTGTAACCCAGGTATCCTGATCTACCCAATCAGTCTACCCAGACACAGTGTGGGTGATGGACAATGGAATGTTACCTTCTATTGTAAGGAAAGTCACTGAAAACATTCCCCAGCCCACTGCACGCTCAAGGGTAAGGCTATAATATATGAATCAGGCGTGACTTTATTTTCTGTATTTCTCTCTATAAAAGCAAATTAAAAAAAAAAAAATTAATGTTTAGTTACATCTAGCAAGAAAATATGTCAGTTTCCAAAAATTTACTTGCATTTTTATAGGTTTATTAATAAAATTCTAACAGTGATGCACACTTGAAAGCTGAGTATTGGGGCACAATTTCATTCTTATTCATATCAATTTGTCCACTACTGTATGAATAATGAAATGGACTTAGTCACTCAACAGCACAGGACTATTTATTGTATGCAAAGATCTTTGCTGTTTAGTGTGAAGATCCAACAGATGCCATCCTATTTTTCAGTACTGAAAGTTGTTATCAACTGCTTTTCAACAGAAGTCCTTTTAAAACCCTTTACGCTTGATTGTTTGCAAAGGCTAAGGAGCCACGTTGGACTGTCTGGGATTTATAGAAAGCTAGAAATATTGTCTGGACAGATTTTATTGTTTAGACAAGAACTGTGAAATACTCCCTGTTCAGTTTGCATTCACTGGCCAAAATCATTTAGCCAGGCAAGGTGGCAAATTCTTGTCTGTGATATTGTCAGCCTTAGATTTGGTGATTCACTCACTGTGCATCCCAGTGGAGCCTCAGTGAAATGGGGTATGATGATCAGTCCCCATAATATATCTATTTTGTTATGGGTAGCCTGATAGCTAAGAGTTTACCATCAGCAAGATTATCAGGGTCTTGCAGAGGGGATCCACCACATGAGAAGCCAAAGAAATCTGAAGATTCAAAGTGACGTGTCAGAAGTAGATGGGGAAAAAAAGGACAATTTTAAGCCAGTTTTCGTGGTTCAGTGGAGTCAAACTGGGAGTGGGTGACTTCACCAAGGAGTCAGAGTATTGCAAACACAGTTTTATATACTTTGCTAAAGGAATGATGAGGCAATGGTTATGTTCAATTGAATAGCCTGTGTCCAAAGTGCATTGGTAGGGAGCAATGAGGTTTACACATGTGCCTACGTGAAGGATGGCATTAGAAATATGATGTTTAGACATTCAGTGGGATGTGTACATTGTGCATGCAGAAGGTTATCTAAAGATTTGGGCTGAGGCATGGTTTGAGGGATTATCCATTCAAAAGCTAATATGTTGTCCCCTGTTTCCTCTGTATGGGAACAGGTTACCTTTTCTGTATAAAACCCCACACATTACAAATGTACTACATATTCTGCTGAAATGCAGTCTTAAGTTTGTGTTCTTTTCAGAAGCCTCTTGGCTTTAAAACCGGTTGCTTGAAGTCTCCATGGAAGGAGAGAAAAACACAGAATATATTTAGAAATACTTAAATATAACTTGAAATAGTTTTCCCATTCATTAAAAGTTTGCTTGACCCAAAATGTCAGGACCCACCAGTGCGAAAGGCAAGAGATGAATATCTCTCGTATCACCTTTCCACTTGTATAAGCCCCAACTTCAAGTCTGCTAGAACAGGAGGTGTCTGGAGTTAATCCTGTAACTACAACTGCTTCGTGCAACTCAGCCTCAGTGTATTTTGAGATTTAAGTCCACAATTAAGGAGGAAGAAGGAAACATTCGTGATGATTTTTTTCCATAGCAGCCGTTTGAAACTGTTAACATGCTTGTACCTTTAAAAGTAGATCCCAGGGGAAAGAGACTGAGAGGCAGATTGCAGTTAAAGGGATAAGAAGCATACAGTAAATGTAGGTAAATTCAGAGTTATCTCAGATAAATATGTCATTGATCATTGAGAGAAGAGGTGAAATTGTGTAAAGAGATTTGCACACACACTTTTGGTTCTCCTGGGAATACATGGTGCACCTGCTGAACACAGGAGAAAAATCCTTGTGTGCAAAAGACTGCTACCAAACCACTAATAGAAAAGTAAAGTTGTATCTGCACACAGTCTTATAAAAAATGATAATTTTTTCCCATTGGAGAACACACCTTTGATTAATCAAACATATTTAGCAATTATAACTTAGAAAACTATCTGAAAATATAGACCTGTGCTTGAAATCAAGTTTAAAATAATAGTTTTAAAATCACATTGCAGAAATATTAGGAAGGCTGCAGGTAACTTTTGCATTTCTTAAGTTAGCTAGGATTGGTGAGATATATCTGGGATACACTGTATGTTATCTAGACGGTTGCTGGGAAAATACTTTTCCTTTCTTAATCTTGAGTATCATGAAGAGTAACTTTTGAAAGATGTGCCCAAAAATCTGAAGGGAAGACATACAGGCAGATTGCACACTAATTTTTTCTGATTGCTGTTGTTTTTATCAGAAGTTTTTGTACATACGGTTCTTATTGTCCTTGTAGAAAAAGGGAGGTAGAATCAATTTCCTCTTTAACATATTGATAAACAACTCCAGATATAGTGGTAGGGGGAGGAGGAAACTACATTTACCTTTGCGTGACCTATATAAGAATGCTGGAAAAATTAATTCCAGAATATTATGGCTACATTCCTTTAAGTTGTGGATATGATTTACATAGTAGGTCTTCTTGAGCCGTCCGGCTTCTTTCATCTTTATACTGTAAATTGCTTTCATCCCCTGCCCTGCCCCCCACACCAATCTGTATGCTTGAGGTATTGTTGTGATAAATTATGGAGGTACAGAACTGAAAATGGTGTGTAGATTGTCTAAGAAATTGAGTGCAGTCAGCCTTCAAAGAGGTGGATGATGTGCTAAAACAGCTACCTTCCCCTGGTCAGGTCGCACATGTCGTCAACAAGCAGCTGCTTTTAACTTTGCCTATTGCCCAGAGCACTGAAAGCAGCTGGATTTATTGAATTAATAACTGCTCCATTTGGGGTGTTTTGTTTTCCCATGACCGTGAAATCTGTCTATAATGTTAGGAAAGTGTAAGACATGTCTCCTTCACCAAACTAGGTGGTGTCTTCTTTTGTTACTATATGGTACTTAATCTGTAAGGCAGAAAATAATTGGAAAACTACCTGTGGGGGAATAAAATGATGAAACATCTCTTGGTAAACAGAGTTAAGAGAAAGGGGAGAAGCACATAAAAATGAGGCAGCCGATACACACATGCTGAATGTGATTTTGAGGACACTTGTACCAGTCCTCAAACTCATCTCTTTGGCTGCAATGCTTAGTAGAGGTCTTATTAGATCACCTGATGTATTTTAAACAGTGTGGGAATGTTAGTGGTAGTGGTCGGATAAACTGTTCCTGTGCTTTGGACTAATTTTTTTCTCCTGAATTTCATGGGACTGGTTGAGGAGTGGTGGCAATATGTTATACAGATGGAGGTGGGTGAACCTGTGGCCTCCATTTCCCCCGACCACAAAGGCATAAGGAATGTCCTACTACAGAGCTTTGGGCCAATCCCTCTTAATAGGCTTTTGTGTGGAGCTATTGTAGGTAGGGGTCACTCATTCTTTAGAGACAATTCATGAGGTAACACCTTCAGGTTTTATAAGTCATGGCACATTTAGAGGGAAACTCCAGAAAGTGCTGGAGTTATCTTCTTATCAATAAATTTTTAAATATTAATAAAATATGGTGGGAATTGTTTAGCTGCATTCTTGGGATAGAAAAAGGAAGAGAAACAGGGAGTTGTAGAGAACATGGATCTGAGTGTGAAATGCATTGCATGCCCTGGTTATTGCAAGTGGCACCTATTATCAAATCCTGATCTTGTGTCTTACTCAGCACATTCTCAGGGGAATTCCTGAAGTACTTCAGGCTTTGTTGACTTGGGCTTCCTGCAAAAGGATGACAGGAGCTTGGGAGAAACGGGATTGAACATTGAGCTGCCATTTCTAACCACACCTATACCTGTTAGCTAAGCATAAACTGTGTCCAACAAGGATGTTTGTGGCTTCTGTATTACTGGCAGAGGTTATTTACACATATTTTCAACTTCCTAAAGACTCTTTGGGAAAGGTAGAGGAGATCTGACCTGCTAGAGCCAAAGAGGTACATTAAACTTTCAAAAGCTCTCCAGTCCTCATCAGACCTATCTTCCCAAGGCAGGCACCGGCATCTGCCAGCCTGTTGCTGCATCTTCTAATTCTGAAGACTCTCCCTTGATGAAATCTAAGTTTTTACCAAAACTGTATGATCTCCTTTATAGAGCATGGTAAAATTATCTGATCATTTATTTACTCATTTACAAAATTTTACAAATTATTACAAAAAAATTTACAAAATTATTTACTCATTTTCCATATTTATGTTTTATATCTCTGGAGTTTCAGGGTTCTGCAAATAGATATAAATATATATATTGGCTTATATTGTATAGATAGATTTATGTCTTTATTGTGGAAATTACTGCCCTCGTAACTTAAAAATGTGCAACTCTTAGGAGCAGAAGTGGCCATTTTACCCAACCAATTTTAAAATTGCTGCAGAGGTATTAAAAAAAAATTATGATGTGCCAAGTATTTCCTTCATTTGCTTTTAAATTGTCATAGAACATCAGAATGATTCAGTGCACTCCCTCCAGAAAGTAGGAGAGTTCAAATTCCAAATGGGAAGAAAGGCAATTTGTTCATAAAGCAGCCATCCAGTTTGCCAAACAATTTCCAAGACACTTGCAAGGGGTTAAGATAATAAAACACAATAACTTGTATCCTTGTTTTGCGTGTACTTCTTTGTAAGTAAACAGTTCCATCATCAGCTCTTCCTCCTATGAAAACAACTTTTTATTTAGGTTAAATAAGTCTTGTGCCTCCTCATCCAGAACTTGTTTTACTTTTTTCCTTTTTCTTCAGAATATATGGTATGTACTTAAAGTGCATAAAATATCCCAGGAGTTGGGTATTCTGCAGATCAGCACCTGCAGCTCATGTTCAGGTGCCTACGTAGCAATGCCTAGCTCCTGTCCGCCTGTGAAAGGGTTTTTTTAGAGATGGGTATTTCTGAAGAAGCTAGTTCACAAGTGTGAACTGTTCTGACAATTAGACAAGATCACTTCTTGTCATATTCTGAAGTGGTCACCTTCCTTTATTGCAGATTTGGTAACTTTTCTAATGGATGAAGCAAGTACAGCTGTTGCTTTCTAAGTCTGTATCCATCTCCAGAGCAGATTGATCCTCTACGCTGAGTGAGAAGGGAGAGGTTTGCGAAAACAAGGCATCTTTGTGTTAGTAAAAAGTGAATTGGTGTTATTAAAAAGTGTAAGATATGGGGATGAAGGAGTGGGGAACTAGAGTACGGAAGGGTTATGGTTAGAGTTTTCTGAATGAAACTGTAATTTCTGCAGGAAAGTTACAAGCTTGGTAAACTACTGTTTTCTAAGGAAAAACATTTAGCTCCAAATTTCACAATAAATCTCATCTATCCTGTTCCTATCCCTTTTTCTATAAAGTGCTTATCACATTTTTTCCCCTCTTTTCTCTGCTTAAATACCCACCAGGCTTGTTTTTGTAAATTATGCATCTCCCTCCTTGCAGTTTTCCCTCATGTTTGTGTCTAGGTCCAGCAGCTTCTCCCCACTTGCATAAGGAGCATTACTAAGGAGTAAGAAATGATGGTAATGCCTTGCTCCTAGCTACAGCACCTGGCAGCAATCCTGAGAAGGAGCAGACCTTTGAGAGAAAATTTTAGAAATGTTTCCAGGTCGCTCTTGCCCTAAGTTTGTGCCCATCCTGTCTTTCGTGAGGGTCAGAGTACAATTAGCAACGTAAAATCTTCAGAGTGTTCACTCCAAAAAGGAATTCTTAAAAGTGGAAACTATTTTTATTAAGACTGTTCTGAAGAGTGATTTTCTTTTTTTTTGTTTGGTTTCTCTTCACAAAGTTTTCCAATTCGGCCAACTGAAGGCATTTTTGAGTAAGTGGTAACAAGCCATCCCTGCTTTGAATATAGAGGCGTTCCTGTCCTTCAAAACAAGAGGCAAGATGTAGAGATATTTTCCAGAGTAACTATGTCAGTGTGGAAAATGTTATCCTTGGGAGTTAATTTTGCAAAATTATAAGCAACGTGTAAAGAAGGTTTTGTAACAAGAAGGATGTGGCAGTTTTGGGAACAGGCTGAACTGCTTGCCCTCCCTGTAAGGGTTTTTGACATTTATCACAAGTCTGTTGGGCAAAAGCTTCACAGTGGAAGTCCAACAAAAAGAAATGTGAGATATAGATAGATATAGATATAGATATAGATATAGATATAGATGTAGATATAGATATAGAGATAGAGATAGATAGATATAGATATAGATGATATAGATATAGATATAGATAGATATAGATAGATATACAACTCGGAAAAACGTGTATCTGTATGCTAGGTCAAAATTGGTAGTAATAATAATAACCAGCAATAGATACACCTCGACAGATGCAGAAATTTATTACGTTAAATGCTAAGAACTTTGAAAACGCAATCATAAGCTTCCTCTGCTTTACTACATAAACAATCTGCCCTGAAGAACAGGTCTTAAATTGTCTCTTGCTCTAAATTCCTAGTAATTTCTAGTACCAGACTGCTCATCTAGTTTTATTATCCTCTTTGATCTTGGTCAAGATAGGTAATCCAGTAACATGTATTCATTAGTATAACTAAAAATGAGCAAACTTACCCTAAGGATTGACATTCTAAGGGAATCTTTATATTGCTTTTAATTTTATGTGATCAATTTGCTCTTCTCTGCCAGACTGTGAATCCCCATTTAGCTCTGCAGAATGTGATACAGCAAAAATATTCACCATCTCCCTGCTGAAGTCAAGCTGGCACATGGAGATTACTGAAATCCTGCAAAGATTCTGCACCTTCTTTGCTCCCATTCTTCTGGCCTGGGAGGAAACAGAAATCTCACAAGAAGAACTTATCTCTGGACTTACTGAGACAGTATGCAGAAGAAAAAGCAGCCTGAGACTCAGTCAGATCCATACTGGCTGGTCCTGCCTTGATTAACAGACATCACAAAAGTCCTGGTCATCTGGGCCTGAAGCAAATTGTTTGCTTATTAAATACAATGTGACTTGAATCTGAACTTAAAGTCAAACTATAATCGAGCCCTAAAATTGCTTAGACTTTTAAACTCTGATAGCATTGATGGAGTATGAAGGAGCTCAGCTCCTTCACTGGTGGTATTCTGTGTCTTGCCAATATAACCTGTAGCTGAATGAATTGTTAACCAGAGCAGAAGCCAAGAAAGTGATTTAAGCCAAAATTGCTGACCTTGTCTCTTCTGTAGATTTACCTTCAAATACATCCACAATATTTTTTTCTAAATTTTTTTTCGCAATTTTAGCATAATATTTGTACTTGGTAGAATGCTTTGCACAGTAATTAACAGCTGATTTTCATGGCACCAAGCAGGTTATTTTTAACTACACTATTTTCAGTAGGATAAATCAAAACAGCAGCAGTCAATGGCCACTTTCTGCAAGGGAATGTGCATTCACCTGGTCTGCTTGTGTTCTCCATAGGCTGATGCTTTGTAGGAAAAAAAAGGCACCTAAAATTGTTTTAATCCTTTACAGTTACATTAAAATGATGTGGCTGTCCAGCTGATAAATTGATTCCATCGTATCTGTTCTGAATTTATATAGATAGCAAAGTTCTGCACGGTCATAAATGATTTATCTTTTGTATTTGGAGGAGAGTCATAATCATTCACTCTTTTTCAAGTCTAGTTTGGCAACTTTATCTCACTTGCAGTTTGCATTTCTGAAAGTGGAAATATATTCTGCAGCTTTTGATGTGTTGATTGGTAAGAAGGTAAAGACAGCTGCACACACGTCTCCAGAGACTCAGCTCAATGGCTAAATGAAGACCTCTAGTGCTTTCTTGTTAGCCAAGATAGATCTACATCCAGATGAACCACAATTAGTCAATAGTGAAGGCTATAGGTTCATGTGATCAGAAGCCACAAATCAGTTTTCCCTAGGACTTAGTTATTGGCAGATAGTGCCTTAGGCTATGCCTTGCTGCTGCTCGCCTGACTGTAATTTTTCCCCTAGTGAAGTTTTTAAAGTCACATACTGAGGCAGGAGCTGTGATCTCCTGACAACATGGCTGTCACTGGCCTGTCAAATATCAATTGCTTATCAAACAAATTGTCGGCTACTTTAATGTACCTGGCTCCTTGCTATTAACAAAGCTTAAAGCGCTGCTGGTTTCTGAACTGCTATTTTCTCTGTCGGTGCCTATCTGCTTACCCACATAAACCATTATTTTTATGTGGCATGGGCCAAATGCTTCCTTCCTGTGACATTGAGGGCAGCACACCTGAATGACTTATAGCCAAGGTGGCTGTGTATCACTGTGAACTTGTGGAATTCTATCAGTTAACCAAAAAGGAGCCCTAATTCCTGCTGGAATCTAAACTCTGGGCCAAAATGTTTTTGTTTCAGAATGTTTGGTTAATGTATTTATTTGCCTGGCTAGCCTCACGCTGTAGGCTACTTTGCATTTGGTTTTGGCTAAAATTAGAAGCAAAAATATACTGTGAGGAAATTCCATTTCAGGCTTTCCAAGAACTTGAGGGTTGGTGGGGTAGAAAACTACACAATGTTCATAAGTGACAGATAAATATGATTTCCAAATTTCATGGGTAGCTAAAATAAGTCTCAGAGAAGCTGCATTACTTCCTCACCCAGTGAAAGAGTTGCAGATGGAGACCATAGGTCTTACCATCTGCCCCTATTTGTAGTTACCAGCCAGTCTGTCTCCTGTGCAGATGATTTACATGCCAAAATGTCTTCTAGGCAGCACACTAGTTGAATCAAATCATACCTTTCTCATTGCTGCTCTGCAAATAAAGGAAAAATTAAGGCCAGTAGAACTAAAAGTAATTCTTCAATGAACTGAGCATATAAAACGTGCTTTAAAATTTCCAGCACCCTGCAGTGATGGTGATTAGTTAAAGAAACACCACAGCCTTGTTACTGTCACATCCTTCAAAACCTTTTTACATTACACAAAGGTGGTCTAAGAAATTAATTAAAATGTTGGACAATAACATAATCAGGGATATCTATATTTGCAGTCTTTCCTCTGTGCTTGCATACATCTTTTATCTGTCAAGTACAGCAAATAGCTAATTAGCCCCCTTTTAAGTGCTCCACTGCCTATATTGGAGCTATAGTCATGCCCTAGTGGGATGGTTTCCAGGAAACCTGATATATATTCTCAGTTGAAAGAGCATAAGCTTATTTGTAGGCTACTAAGAACTTGGTAGAGATTAAAAATGCTCATTTAAAAAATACAGTTGTTTGTGTTTCTCAAAGCACATCTGATCTGTTGGCATTTTAAAAACAGAGTCCTTATGTGGCTCCTACACAGCAAATTTTTTCCAATGTCCATCAGAGGGTTACTAAATATGAGCTCCTGGACATCACCTAATGTGTTCCCTAAAAGGTAGGGTTTTAATATAACTGGTGTGACTCATTGTGTTAAAATCTTGCTCTTAGCTCATTTTCTGCTTGAGCAAAAGTCCAGCTGAGTTGGAACTGAACTAATATGCACTTATTTTGACAAGCTGCCTTAAAAGTATTAGGTAGGTAATGTGTTACACGACCGTATATTCGCATTAAAGTAATGAATTTGACAAATAAACAAATCACCTTAATTTTACATGATAATCAAGAACATTGCAACTCAAAGAGATGCTGGGAGATTCCACTCCCTCCTCTTTCTGCATTAAAATCTTTATGATAGAAAGGCCTCTTTGAGGGTTACTATAACATAAGATGTCACATGCCATCTCATGCTGACCACAAAAATAACTCAAGGCGCCACTCTGCTGTAATTAGCAGCTGTAAGATTATGATGTTTTGACACAGGTGAGGCAAAGACTTCCAGGCACAGAGTGAAAGCATGAGTTACACAACTATTTCCTCACAAAAATACCATGTATTATTTATACACCAAAAACGTAATAAGAAAAGACTTTTATTCAGACACCTGAAACTAAGTTTGGCCACCAATTAATTTGCAATGTGACAGCAGAATTTGACCACAGTTATTTAAAAATTTCTACTAGTTTATTTGCCTTATGAGTAAATCTGCTTGTGTCTGCTGCTCTCTCTCATTGAAAAGTGTAAATTATGGTAGAAGGTGATTGAATACCAACATTTGCTTATATCCCACTGTCTTTTATAATTGTGAGATAGACTCTTTCCCCCTTTATTCACCAAGCAGTATTTTACTGCAAGTGGTGTGGCTGAAGGTATGCTGGGCTACTTATGAAGTAGAATATTGTATATTTGAAAATAATAATCACATAGCTCTATGTTTTGGTCTGGTGAAAGGGCATCTCACAGAAGCCAAGCAAGTATTTTCTATGATAGCTGTTTGAAATATATATAGACCACAGATTTTAAATGCAACTTGGGAGCAGATCATTGTTTTAAAAAAATGTATAAAAAGGCATTAGATAGTCACCTCAGTCTTCCTTTCTGTGCAAGTTTCTTTTACAAGATTTGGCATTTCCCTGGTATGCACCCCTATAATACCTCTTCTCTAACAGTTAATTAATTTATTTGTTGGTTTTAAAACAGCTGGAATTTGCACCTGCAGTAAAAAGAACATAAGGCTAATATACCAGACGAGTTACTTCTATAGCAAAAGCCCTCACACATGTCTAGGAGCAGTTCCACAGTGAACAAGAATAAATTTCATATCAGCCCATCCTGCTCCACAGATTTCCACAGGTTGTTTGCCTTTGCTGATTTCTGCAAAGGAAAAGCATCCCTGTTAGAGATGTGTTCCCCTAGGAGGGGAGTCCCTGGCCATGGGTCTCTGTCATCCACATGCTACTTTTGAGGCTTAGGGGGCTGGTCCTGGTCTGAGCCTTCCATGTGCAGCTTTTTTGGGAAAAAGAGAGGGATAGATCAAAATCCTGCAGCCTTGGTATTAAAGTAGATTTGTACGAAGGAAGGCTTCCACGTTGCACTCCTCAACATAAAGTAACTGAAGCACTCATTGGGTTGGCACTGGGGCATGAAAACCTCTCCTCACCACCACTGCCAGTGAACTGAGTTGCCCTAACCCTAGTACTTAGTTCAAAAGTTCTGATAAATGTTCCTGTATAGCAGGAGAAGCTGCAAAAATGAAACCTGCCCAGGATTCTGCTGCTGGGCAGCAAAGTGGGAGATGCTGAACTGACTGGATGGCTCCAGGCTGAATTTTTTTTTCTAAAAAATTTTTCTAAAAAATTTCTAAAAAAGGTATAACAGTTATTTGCCCCACTGAAGTGTCATGAGTTTACAAATCCTTGGAGGTGTTTTGTTCTGTGGTAAGGAGGAGAAAGGGGAGATGGCAGAAGGGGTAAGTACCATACACCCATTAAATACTTTAATGTGCTCTCCATCCTGCCTTTGTGCTCACCCTTGTCTACATAACTACACAGAATCATTTAGGTTGGAAAAGACCTTTAAGGTTGCTGAGTCCAGCCATTAGCCCAACACTGCCAAGCCCACCACTGAACCATGTCCCCAAATGTTGCATTTACACATCTTCTAAATACCTCCAGGGATGGTGACTCCACCACTTCCCTGGGCACCCTGTGCCAAGAGTGACAAAAGGACATGAGGACATACATAACCATACAAATATACCTATTCAGATAAGACTTTGGATCAGTTTTGGTCCTATTCCAGTCTCTGGGAAGGTTTTTTTGAGCTTGACAGGTTTTAGCACTAAAGTGAATGAATGAAACTCTATACTTCAGCAGCATCCGCAGGAGGGAAGGGAGAGAGAGGGATGTTAGAGAAAGGTAAAGTGCACATAAAACTGGATAATGTCACCTGCTGCTCCCCATCATGCAACTTAAGAAATGCACAGGAATTTACAATGTACAAATGTTCTGCTTTGTAACTACTGAATTTCATGGCTGCGTATTTGCCACTTGTGAATTTGTAACTGGATATTAGCAATTCCAGATGACTGGGATGTTTCTGCACACGTACCACTTGAAAAAGTATAGTAAAAATAAGAGAACCTGAGTATTCACTGTAGAGGGCACAAAAGGAAACAGAAATGCTAAGAACTGTTGTGCAGTTAGCTATTAAACTGGAACAACCACATTAAATATGCAAGCATGAGCTGATACGATCCACAAAGTATTTCCATATGGATATAATAGAAACAGTTATATTGTCCAAGTAAGAGGCTAAAGCCAAAGGGTTGTGGGCAAGGTGGTTAAAATGTAATGAAGTCATTAGAAACTATTGCTAGGGCAAAACCCAACTATTATTTGATCCCCTCATGTTACTTTCTACAGAATGAGATTAGATCCAACCCGCCAGTGGTACTGGGTTTATACACCAATATGTGAGAGTTAAAATTTTCAGAACTAAAATAATCCCTGATTTCATTCATGTCTTCCAAAATATTGCAAGTGTTACTTTTATGGGAAATACTTTCTTTCAAAAATATAAAAAATCATGCTGACACTAAGTATTAGATAACCAGAATGTAACATACCACAGCTACCATGTCATATAGTGACATGCAATGGTTTTATCACTCTAGATTTATTATTATTGTTTATTATTTATTATTATTTATTTTAATTATTGTTATTGTTACTGTTATTGTCATTGTTATTACTGTTATTATTATTATTAATTATAATTTTGCTCTAATTATGAAAGTGTTAGAAATTGCCTATTGCCTTTTATTTTGTGTTTTCTCAACACATATTACATCAAGGTTCATGCATCTATTTGCCTGGGCATCCTTAATCCTTGATTATCCTATCTTAATTTTTCCATTTTAATATTATTTGGTCATATCTTATTATCAAATCTTTGATCATATCATATAAATGTGTGGATTTAAAAAAGGAAAAACTGAAAAGATTGCAAAATTTTAAACATTAGACCCCAACTATTAAAATTTCCAAAATTAATGTTTTTCTAAAACACAGTTTTCTAAAACAAATAGAAATTTTTTGCTTATAATTATGATCCAATTTTTTAGAATCATCCTGATTAAGAAGGAAAACTAATTTCCATGTTGAACGAAAAATCCAATTAGAAATCAACATTAAAAATATACATACTGTATGATGCATTGATGACATATGGCAAAAAGCTTAAATTATCTGCTTACAGTGATGTTTGTGAATAATAATCAAGCCAATGGTTAGCAGAGTGAGGAGTTCATTTCCCCTTTCCTTTATTATTTTCAACCTTATCCCCTCCATACTTTTGGATTAGGAAGTTTTTCCCTTTTCTTTCAGGCCCTTTGTTTGCGATCTGCTGGCCAAATTCATCTGTATGCACCATTTTCAGTAATATTGAGAGTTGTACCTTCCACGAGTCTTTGGCACTGCATGATGAAGCGCTCTATTTATATTAAAATGAAGAAGTTCCTAAGGGAGACATAGAACAGAATGAAACAACAAACAGAGCTTTAGAGAGTGGATATGCGAAGTGACAGTGACAGCAAAATGGTAGCTCTCGTTACAGAGTGGCCCAAAGGGCTGCAGGAAGACTTATAGCATGAGCCACACTGGCTTGAACTTGGCAGCTCTTAGAGGCTTAAGTACTTGCCACAAGAAGATGTTTTACAAGGCGGAAGTTAATCAAACAATTTCTCAAGATTGCACATCTTGATGTGGGCTGTCATTGACAAAATACTTTGTGCGAGGCTTCGCTATATATAAATTAGAGGAATTATTTTAACGTCAAGCCATATTTCTTCATTTAAATCAGCGCACAACTGTATTGCTGGTGTTATGATTTACTTAGTCCAGATAATAGGAGAAACAAGACATGGACGTCACATTATACGGCAACTAATGTCCTGTTTTCAACTCGAGGGAAGGCAGTAAGTGAATTAAGCTGCTACTGAAATGTGCCCTGCAGGTCAGCTTGGATCGGATAAGAGCACTATAAAGTGGTTTATTGTGGTGGGGGGGAAGCTGTTGTTAAATTGCCTGGAGGACTGTCTCAAACCAATCATGGTGAGGAAAGCAGTGAGGTTGCTGTGCCCTCTCTTCTGATGGTGCAAGCAATCCACATGGCCATCCAGAGGTACCGGAAGGGAAAAAGGATGGGAATTATTAAACATGAATTTAAAAAAAAAAAGAAAATTTTGCAAAGTGGGAAAGAATATCAGATATTGTTTTTTTGAAGAAAAAAAGAGAGATGGAGGAGGCAGGAGAGGGCATTGCAATTTGCAGTTTTCTTTGCATATGGAGGCCCCGTCTGGGCCTGCAGGTGGGGGGATATGGTGCTATCAGGAGGAGAGAGTTAGGGCTGAGCATCTGTAAAGGGAATGCTCTTTCATCTCTTTCTGTTTTCATCATGTGATATTTGACTTCAGGGTCCATGTAAAGGAAGTATTTTGGAAGATTCAGCCTGTCCCTTCTCAGGTTGTCAATTAGCCAGTTACAACTTCCCACTGAGAACCAGGGGTAGAGCCTGTGCTTCATTCCAGCACAAATGGGAGGCAGTCTACATGTGATATTCCCCCACTCTAACAGCATATGTTTAAGGAACTTATTTTCAGTTTCAATACCTGCTACAAAAAGAGGGCACCTTCTATTGAAAATAAAGTTATAGTTAGGTTCTTTAATGAGCAAACTTGCTTGGGAATAAATTAATTGTTCCCTGTGGATACAGACTTGCAGATGCTTATAGCACTGGTATAGAGGAAAGATCACCTTTTACAATGCAAAGACATAACTTATCCTATTCTTATCCACAGGACGTTAAGCCCAGGGCATATTCTTCACATACTTTTTTTTTTTTTAAAGACCATTTCTATGAAAAACAAATGAAACAAAAGTTTGAAACATCTAAAATCACTTTACATCTTCTAAAATTACCTTCCCCTTCTTTGAGAACGTCTTTTTATTAACAGTTATTGCAGAGGACAGGAACTGTCAGTCAAGTAGGAAAAGTCTCAAGAAGCAAAAGGTAGACTTGTTTTTTGGGATCCAGTCCCTTACTAATCTGCCTCAGGTCATGCTGTCTGATACACCAGCATCTCTGCCACAGGAAACGTGCACCAAACAAGAATTTCTTGTCACCACTTACTTAGGGATCCATCACTGTGGACCTCCCTCGGCATCCCATCCACTTGCCATTGCCCTGAGATTAGCAGGACCCTGTGGAGATGTTTTTCATTACTAATGCTAATACCCTCAGAATAGTGGAAAGGGAGAAAAAAAGAAGACTGGAGGTAAAGATTTGGATATTTCCAAATAATAGAGTACAGGGGTTTATTGTTTTCCTTGCCCCCAAGAATACGAGAGTTATAAAGAGATTCAGGACTGTGTAAACTCTGCCCAGGGACAGCTGTGCAAATCGTCCATAAAGGGCAAAGTTTGAAGGGAATCTTCTCCTCCTCCAAAAGGGCTTCTTTCCTTACAGATTTTGAATTCTAGCCATGGAATATATGCACAGTTTTTAAAAAATGCTGTATTTCATCAAGACTTACAAGCCTTTTTACCAAACCAATCATCCATTCTGTCATGATCCCACTCCTCATTCAAAATTTGATCAGGTTTAGTGTTAAAATGACACAATTTGTAAAGAGATTGTATGTGAGAGAGACTTGGAGTATTTTCATGCATCAGCCAGTCCAGAGTGTGTATTTGTCTCTGCTCTTGGAGATGGCTGCTAAATGATCTGTTCTGCATTTTTCATGTCAAACTGTCTTTCAGGCATCTACCTTTGAAATACCTGGAGAGAGTGCAGCTAATCAATTGGAGAATGGCAGTGATGTGGGACTTCCTCCTTCTGCCAAAGCACTGCAGAAGAGGTACTCCTTTTATTTCCACATATTTGCATTTGTTTCTCTACATAAGCCAATTTTTCTGAGCTACTTTGGATGTCTTGGAAAATGTTCCTGTGTCCTTAATGTGTTTTGGCTGCAGTACAGGTTTAATTTCTCTGGCATACATTTCTGTATTTTCTTGATAGAAATAACACCTTTGTCAATGAAACAGAGAAATCTGTAAAGTTTGGTAATTGACCAAGCATAAAATAGGCATCCCAGAAGAGATTAGGGAAGGTAATGAATCAGTGAGACTACTGCTTATTTACAGTCAGACACAGGAAGAAATCAAGGAATTTTTTTTTTTTTAAATGTGTTTCACTCAAGGATTATTACAGAGCCTTAAACACACATCTTTAAAAAGCAGAATATGATGCCATCTTAGGTTAATTCTTCAGACTTCATGGTGTGGTTAATTCAACTAATAGGGAAAATACTGTGGGATGTGCCCCTTGTGACCTCTAAGGGTGAGCTGGACCCCAGAACTTGGCCCCAGACTCCCATCACTCCAGAATATCCATATTGAGAAATAAAGCCCTCCTCCTTTAAAAATGCAACTAAATTGTCCCACCTGCTGATCATTGGGCCAAGTACGTGGTTTAATCAAGAACTCTGTAAAAATCAGCTGAAAACCGTGTATACTTCTTTATGATTAAAATGCTTGAGACAATAACAGTAAGTGACACCATGTAACAGCAATTACACATTATTGCTTAGATCTCCTGCTAATGTAATTTCAAATAACTGTTTGAGGCCATGTTTCACTAAGTCACTCTGTAAAGATTTCAAGTAAGAGAGATCAATTTTAATTAAGCACATGTTTTAGAGATCATATAAAAGTGGAAAGAAAAAATACTTTTCTTTTACTAGAGAGTTATTGAATATATTGTAGAAGATTAATGTTATGAATTTGTTAATTAGTCTTTTTTTAAGATGTTAAAGAATTTGGAATTAAAAAAGATCAGGAAAAAGCTAATTGTTATCTGTGAAAATTTATCAGAGTAAAAAAAATAAAGCATACATATTAAATTCAGATACAGAGATAAACCTACATTTATTCTATGATAACTGTTACAGCAAGTGTCTTTATGTGAAATAATGTGTTGTCTAAACTTTCTAATGTAAAATAGTTTAACTAAACTATACTTTGAGCAGACAGCAAAATATTCGGATGGCAAAACAATGTTTTCTTTTAGAATGACTCAGCACTTCACCGTAACTCTGAGTTTGATTGTGTATCATTTTCTATCTGCTGTAGTTATTCCTTCAAACAAATCAATTCTTCCTTTCCTGGCTATAGAATATGGCTATGAAAAAATCACTGAGAAGAAAAAAATGGTATTTCAAATGTGTAAAGCGCATTTTCAAAGAAAGACAGAAGGAAAAAACCCCAACAGGACCCATAAATTGGCGACTGACAGCATATGGAGACAAGCAGGTTGAGCACTTACCTCTTTCTTACAGCCCCCGTGCTTGACTGCTTCATTACCTGTCTGCCACTGGAAACGGAGCATCCCAGGTTTCTCACTCTGTGGATTTACTAATGACAGGGTGTTTCAATGGGCTTCCAATGGCTTGTAAGTGGATCAGGTGGAACATGTCTTCTAGCACGTGAACACCAGCAGCAAAGCCTGCCCTGGCCTTGTCTTCCCTTCTCACCTGAAGTATCTCAGACCAGCCTACCAAAAGTACCCTGCAAAGCTCAGCTCTTGCTTTTGTTTTCTGGATCCCATTCGTGATCAGAGGTCTTTGTGGGTGATAGTTAAAGTGTAGTGCAGGGTCCTTACTTACAGAAGGAGAACCCTTCACCTGTAGTCTTCTGCATTGTTACAAAATTTGAAATTTGCGAATATCAAGAGAAAGGCAATTTTTAATATAAGGAAGTTGCAATAATGAAAAAAACCCTCTACAGTATGCAAGGTTAATGTACTTCCTCCAGAAAGAAGTGGAAGAGCAATTTAAACGCACTTTGACTCATCAGGTTTTAGTTGCTGCTGTAATCATTTGACATTATATATGTGACCACCCTGAACAGCCTGGTCACCAAGGGTCACTGGGTTAAAGCAATGTTTTGTACCATGTTTTGAGGAAGCTGTGTTTATTTCATTGTTCATAGTTACGCTCTTGTTGCTATATTTTGATTTAAAATTTATCATATCTTTTCTCAGATGATCAAAACCAGAGATACTGTATGCAATGACTGGCCAAATTTGCCTCTTCACTATAAATAATCATGGTAGGAAAATTAAGGTGCAAAACCATGCCTGCTGTAATTGTTGCATACTTATTAGCAGCTTTCCCTTTCCAGATTCTCTGGGTATTTGTTGCCCATGATAATGTGAATACTTAAGGGGAAAGTGTAATTAGCGACTGTGTAGTTCATTCAGTAAACATTTCTGAGCTGTTTGATGTGACTGAACTGAGCGTCACATATAATTTTACACTTTTATCCTACCAGGCAACTGACAGTTCTCTAATCTCAGCCTCAGAGCTTTCACTCTGCTTGAACTTTGCTTCATAGAGGTCATTTTCCAACCACCTGGGAGCAGGAGCCACGTCCATTAAATCCCACAGAGTCGATAGATACGATAATAGCTTTAGGCACATTTTCTGAGAACTCAGGGGGAAAAGACAATTTCAATAAATGTAAAGCTATACTATCTACAATCCACAGAATATGTAAGCAAATCTCATAGGAGCACATATTTCTTTTACCTCCTGGCAAGAATCTCTGTAGTAATAATATGTATTTGTTTATTTTTACTATCAACACTTGATAAGGCTGAAAAATCACACAAGATGCTTTAAGAAGAGAATAAAGAGGAGGAGAATGCACAAGGTGAAATGACCAGTAAAACATTCCCTCAGGTTTGGATATTGCAGACTAATAAACAGTCTAATGCATATTTCTCCCTTCAAGGGCAGATGGTAATAGGGTGTGTGCATGGTGATCTGACCATCATATTGCAAATAGGAAGCCAAGTGTTAGCTCAACATACAAACTATTGATAGGAGAAAAGCGGAGACCAAGCATCTATAAATACATGCTATTAGCATGCCAAGTAGGCTTGTACACATAACAGTTTGATATATTTTACATTTTATAGATCACAGCTCATCAAAATAAACTTGCAGGTTGTATCTGTCAAGATAATTAACAGACAGTTACTCTGTAGCAGATGTCTGAGACAAGTAGGAAGGACAGTTCTTCCCCTGACATAGCATCAAAGGAGAAACAATTAATATTAAAATAAAATCATATGAGTTATCTCAGTTTGATCATAGCTGCTTATCATAAAACCTCCCTCCACAATAAAACAAAAAATCCCTGCTTGACTGTCAAACTCTCACAATGAGACTGAAAATAAACTTTCCACTTCTTTCAACATTTTTGCTATCGCCTTTGATATTTTTTCCTTGATATATTTGTGGTGCAAAGGAATAAATCTTGAAAGTAAAGTATCCCCTCCAGCAAAATATTTTACACCATTTGCCTTGGAGAATTCACTGCAGGGAAGAGAAAAGGAAGGAAAAAAAAAAAAGCCCTGCAGAGTAGCTGGAACAGCTTCAAATTCAATAGCCTATGAGATTTTCCTTTAAATGATCCTTCTAAATATAACAGTTCAATAGATCAGTGGTCAACGCGAATGTTATCTGCAAGCTGGAGCTATTCATTTCTGCTACACTCTTCCAATGCCAAATGTTAGCCTGATGTTTTATAAGCCAGCACACTCACACATATACTTACATTAGGCAAAAACATCTGAGCAAATGGGGCTGGTGTTCCCATACTAAAAAGAAAAAATAGCTGCTAGATCACAATACATGATTTTTAATTTTTTTTATTTTTGTCTTTAAAAGGTTCTTTGAGGAATGGTCAACCTATACAGAAGAATGTTTCTGATAGTGAGTGAGAGTTTGTACAGCTTCTTGACAAAGGTGAGAGAAACAGAGAAAATAATTCTATAGAATAATTTGATTCCATTCAAAACTCATAGTCAGATATGGCAACTGTATTTAGTGTCTGTGCAGTAGCACAAGGTTGAAAGCTTTCAAAAAACAATTTTGAAATGGAAAATGTATTAGGCTCTGGGAGAAGAATGTGAGCTAGGAGCTGCCCCCTGCTTTAGTGGCTGCTCTGGCAGAGGCAGTGCTGCAAAGAGCTTTGCTCTGGTCCAGGCTCACAGGGTTGGGCTGGGACTGATGCAGGAGCTGCAGGGGGGCTGCAACCCAACATGCAGCAGGAACCCCCAAGAATTCCTGGTGGCAGAAGAGGGAGGTGAGCTCCCTTCCTTGTTCTTAGAGGTGTTGGGCTTGGGGGAGGACATAGGAGACAGCATTTGCCAGACTGGATGGCATCCCTGCCCCCATTTATCCAGTTATTTTGGAAAGTAGCAGCCTGCAAGTGTTACAGCATCTGCAAGCGACACAGATAACAGAGATGACCCTCCTGCCACATCATATTTTCCCACTGTTGATGTGTAGGCTGTGAGCCACTGCCCAGGTAGTTTAAAACACATTTAAACACTAGGCCTTCCTTATTTCTGCTCACCACTCTGAGCACCATTTTCTGTGCACAGTTCACATTCCCTTGGAAGAGTAATATAAGATCTCTCTTTGTCCTAAGATGAGTTTGTTCTTGCAAGTTCATCTGTGGCTGTCCAGTAACTGGAGGCCACTGGGAGTTGTGACCCTTGTTTCAGACTTAATCAAAACGTGAAAAGTCTGAACACAGCAGTCAGTGTGCACAGCCTGACATCTCACCAGGTTACTTTGTGCTTTCAGATGCATCACATGGGAATCCACAGAAGCAGGTCTTCAGTTTTTATCCTGTAAACAGCACAAAGTGACATTCTTATTTTCGCCTAAATTTCTAAGCAAAAAAAGTCAACTGTGTCCTCCAGAGAGTCACTGGGTTGCAGTTATCTGAGTGCAAGGTCCTAACCTGTTGAGTGAGCCATGTGCTAGAAATTTATATTTCCTTGGGGAATCGAGGCTGGACAGCTAGTTCTGGGATATGATTTGGCTCTACAGTTGCTTCATGTGTTTCAGGGGTGGTGCAAGAGCCCAGAGAAAACTTCTGGGAGAAAACATCAGAGAAACACTATGGATAGAAGGAAACTACTGTCAAAGAAACTAATTAAGGAGAGGAAAAGAGCTCAAAAGGTTTGCTCCCTGTTGTACTGAAGCTGGTTATTCTGTTTCAAATCACGAGGCTGAGCTGATTTTTCTCTTACAATATTTGTGGTTGCAGTCAGGCCAGAAGTGCATATTCACACTCAGAGGACCTTATTCTTGTCTTTATTTCTGTCTTTTGAGTGACAATTTTATTTAAGCAAGCTGCCACCTCTACTTCATTACTCTGGATCTGTTTTCTTCTGTTCAGGCTCGTACCTTGGCCAATCTTCTTGCCATTTCCTCTTACATGTTTTGTCCTCACTCCTCGTTCAAAGATTTATAACTTGTATCTCCTCTTGCCACTGCCTCCTGTTTCAGTCATTATAAGCAGGTTAGGTTAGTCTAACTTTCCAATAGCAGCCTGTCAGACAATTTTATTCACCCCACTCACCTCTGACCAGCTTTTCTCACAGAAGGTCCTCTCACCTAAGCTATGTCTAAACCTAGAAAATAATATTCTTCCTGATGTTATGAGCTCAGGTATTTCCTATGCTCATTCACCTACTGTCATAGATTAAGTTTTGTTCATTTGGTGGTTTGATGGCCTTCTTTTCTAGCTACATGTGTCTCTGTCTTCTATGTGTCCAAACTTTGGCAGCACTGCCCTAGAAAGGACTTCACCTTACACAACACATTTTGATGTGCTTTATGGAATACAGCAAGTAGTCAAAAGCTGATTTTTTCAAGTTTGTTATTTACTTAAGCAATTCTCATGTCTGGGAAACCAAGTGTGGAGTGATTTATTTATTAATATCACTTTGCTGATACATGTCCAGAATTAATTCTTCTCACAATATATCCCATGTATGAATAATAAATATAACTGAAATAATAACAGATTCACTATTTTTATGATCAGTTTATGTCCCCATGTGATTCTAATAAGAAGAACCCATGCTGGAAAAGAAGCCCTGAAGTTTTATTATGTCTTTACTCTAATCCTAATCCTCCAATGCAGAACAAAATCCATCTATGCCAGAAAATATCATGTGGAAACCAGAGACCTTTCAGTTTTTACTGCTGCTGTCCCAAATGGAGGTATATATATGAACACTGCTGAGCTCAGAATTATGGTCCATGACCAGAAGTGACATATGCAATGCCAGAAGACCTTATTCATTACAGAGAGAGGTTTAACACGTTTATGCTTTACTTGAATGTATGGCTGATGATGGCTCCCAAGGATTGTACCGGCACACAGGGATTGCTGGGAAGAAAATCTCTCCTTTATTTTTGCCAAATTCCCTCTAACAGAGAAACAGTGAAGAAGGACGCTTTGTTGGTCCTGTGCTGCTCATCATTGCTCCCAGGCATTTTTCATTTACAGGGCCCACTGCCTTTCTGTTAACTTGCTCTTGTGAGCTTGTACAAAAAGGTATCTTTATAGCTTGGAGTCAGAGAGAAAAGTTTCCTTTTCGGAGCTTTAACATGCTTTAAAGAGTAAAGTATGGTAATTATTTCTGTAGCAAAATTTAACAGCTCTTTTGGACTTGTTGCACTGCATTAGATAGGCAACCCTCTAACACAAGTTTCTAAACAGTAATTTACTTAATAGAGAATATTGATGGTCTAAGAGAGTTGTTTCCAAAATATGTTTTAAAAAAACCCTGAAGCATTAGATGCAATTAGTGAATTCACTGAATTATCAAATTTTACTCCATTTTAAGTTGGTCAGCCCCTTGAAATGCTCTAAGATACGTTTTTATATCTGAAAATCTAAAATGATCTCTGGGAAAAGCGTTTTCTTTCTTAAAAGGTAGACAGAGAAAAAGAGTTGAAAAATGTAAAAATGGTTTATACAGCGTAAAAGCTGAGAGAAAAAGCTACAAATGGGATCAATCTGCCTTGCTCTTTCTGCCGTAATCCAGCACCTCAAGAATCAATGTCTCAAGTCAATCCTTCCAGATGAGGTGCTGATTGAGTTCCAGTCACTTGGAATGGTAGGAAGGGGGTTGCTTTTGAAAATAAAGAGCCAATCTCCTCAGAAGAGCAACTTTATCTTATATAAAATGCTAAAAGAGTAATTTCTGCCACAGGAGAATGTGGAGGGCTGAGTGTCTGCAGTATGGGATGGAGCTCAGCATCATCACCTCCTCAGCCAAATCTTATTGTCTTTAGTCATACAAAATGGTTGACGATTTCATGGGAGAGTTGTGACTAAAAGGCACAGTTGAGCCATGTGTCTCTGTTTTCCATCCTGTAATTTCTGGTTCATCTGACTCTCTCACAAAGGAAATATTACAAAATACTAATTTTTAGAGATGCGGTGTTGGGGATGTTGGTAAGGTTGTTCACCAAGTAGGAAAGAAAGACAATAAATGTCAGGAAAAGAACAGAAATCTATCTGGTACACTTACTTCTAAAATATACATGTCAGGGATTTAAGAAGTGGGAACACTTCTTCCTGATTAATTAAACATTGTCTTTCTGGCCATAAACAGCCATATACTGCTGGTAAACAGCCTTCAAAAGGTATGTGATCATCCTGCAGTTTTTCTTTTCTGCAGGTTGTGCAGATCCATCTTGGGCTAGAGTATATTCGCCAGGGGCCATGGACTGTGACTATCACCTGAAAAATACTGGCATCTACAGTGAAGTTACTGAGGCCACAGAAATGTTCTGCTACTGTACCTATCTGTGAGCACTTCTGCAAGAAAAGCTGAATATTTAGTAATGGAACAAAACTGAGATTTTGCTGTAGCTTTTTGATCTCTCAAAAACGAGAGCAGGTGGGCCAGGCCTGCAGTGGAGAATGAATCATTAGAAATGTATTTCATCTGGAGAATAACCTTCTGGTATCATCACAGAAAGATCAGAGTTATGCCAACCCAGTACTGAGACATGAATAGGTGTGCTCTCTGGGGAAAGGGTGGATAGATGGGGTGTGTGTGTAAAGACTACACAAAAGAGTTGGGGTTTACTATTTAACACTAGCAGATTGTGCTAAATATTCTAGAAAGGTAATCTTTATTGTGGCAAAATGCAGAGCCATTTTAGCACCATGCCTCTCCTCATGCAGTATGTCCTGCCATCCCAGCAGACCAAAAGAGGCCAAACATGGAAGACCAGGATGTCAGGAAAGTTACCTTTTTGTGCTGCTCTCCCCTGCTGACAAGGCAGATTCTCAGCTGTCTCGGTTCCACTGTAGTTAGCAATTATCTGCAAAGTGCAATAGCTTCTTTCCTTTCCGCTTGTGATTTGGGGTAAAAGATTTAAGTCTATTCCCTGTCCTTAGCTGTACATATCTTCCTGTGTGGACAAGGAACCTCAAAGCTCAGCATGGCTGAAGAAACCTTTGGATGTCTGTATGAGGCTCCACAGAGAAATTTCTTTCATTACCATGCCTGAAAATAAAACAAAGGAAATCCATTCAGAGCTTTCCCCAATCCTGCTCAAAGAGCACAAAGCCTTCAAAAACCCCTATGGTAGAAAAAACATTATGGTGGTTGCCAAGTCATGCACTAAGAAGTTAGTAAATATTAAAATGGAGTCTTCTTTAATAATGCAGTTCTTTCATGCATGTAACTTGGGACTTAACTTTCAACTGAATAAGCAATTGAGAATGCAAAATGTTATTTTAATCGTTATCTCATTATAGTAATATGGTGCTCAAGAACTTTTCATCATGCAATGTGTGGGATATATTCCACTTTGGGACACATGGAAAATGTGACAAGGAGAATGTTTGCCAGAGGTCCCTCAGTTCAGGCAGAAATTGTCCCAGTGCTTTAAAGCTGTCTAGTGTTAGAGCAATGTTCACTCCAGAAAAGGCAGGGAGTAAATTAGGAAAACTGTTTTTCGGAGCAAGGTTTGAATGCTTTTCAGTGTTTGCTTAATATAATATAATGCTTAATTAGAGTTCTGTAATATTTCTGTATTATATTAATCAAGTGCCCAAACAGAGCTACCTTGTGTTATTCTAGATATCCCAACTGGAGTGATTGATGTGAGGCTGGTACAGATGACCCAGGATGGATTGGAGGTCTGAGCCCTTCTGCAATAACTGGGAGAAAGGGATATTCCAGGTAGCCCAAGTGACACTCAGTATCTGTGTTAATGCATCTCGTAGTTACTCTGATGATTACTGTTTTGGCTCAGGAATGGAAAATGTGAATGGAAAAGTTACTATGAACAGATTGTTTGGGTTTTTTTTTTTAATTTAAGGAGAGCAGTTAATTATGGCATTGAGTTTTCATGAGGAAAGGACTGACTTTTTCAGTCTGAATACACCTAGAGGTCTTAGACCAAACCCATAAAAATGGACTGCTCTTATTCACTGCAAACAAGATTGACACAATGTCTTCATCTTCCTTTGTTTGCCCTCATGTAATCCAAGCTGAGGTTTCAAGAGCAATCAGTTTGGTAACTTGTACATACATACACACTGTACCCATCAAACCATCCCCACAGACCAGTGACAGACCAGTCACCACGGCAGAATAAATTAGTTTATATTTATACTCATTTTGCCTTGCTCTTGGGTTTGGTGGTCCATGGACAGATAACATTAGAATTTTTTGTTCACTTTATAAATGTGATCATCGATGCCAACATGGACAGCATAACATTAGGAAGTGGGGTTTTTTACAGGTACTAGGAGATGCTGAAAGGCATATTTGACTTTAATGTTGTAAGCTTGGTAGCCATAAGTTTTAACTAACTTTCAAACCTAGACAAAGATATTTCAGGCTTTCATGGACGTCGGAACAATTCCAAACAACACAAAATATTGGAAAACAGGGTGTAAGGACAGGAGGATGATTTCCCACTTTATTAACAGAACTGAGGAAACAATTTCATTTTTCTGTGCTGACACCCATATTTTCACATGTATTTCTGTGCTAAGTTTCTGTTTGCTCACAAGCAAAGAGCTTAACATGGTTCAAATTAAACCTAACACATCTAAAAGAGTCACAGAACACTTTCAGTGGATTTATTTGGCTCTGAGTCAGGGTTCAGATCAATTTCACCAGCAGCAGGCAACGTTGGGAAGAGTGTATCCTTTGAGAACTGGAAAACATTGATTTATTTTACATGTCAAATTAGTTCCATAAATTTAGCAACTGTGTTCAGGTACGTAATACAGCACTCCTCCTTTCATAGCTGAGGAACCTGTAAAATCTTGTAAGAACGGGACCTCCGTGTGAAAAAAGTGGCCTCCTTGGAAGTGATTAAAAGCCACTGGAAAAATTCCCATTGACGTTCGGGCAAGCTTGTCGCAAAGGATAACATATTTATCTTTCAACAATGATGAGTCCTCTGGGGTTTGTTTTGGTTAAGTTGTTTTCGTTTTTCACTCCACAGAAATCTTTTTGTTGGTTTTATAAGTCTGTTCATTTTAAATGAAGCTGTGACTTGATTCTGTCTCATAAAGTTGCTGGAAAACATCAACATTAAACAATTAACACCGTAACAAGAGGCAGCAACAGAGGCATAAAAATGTACTGCACCTTAAATATTGGGTTTTCCCTTTGGGGACAACTTGTGTTTCTTTGTCAGTGTAAAAATATTCACCCAGGTGCAGAAGAAGCCACTGAGTCTCCTGCTCGTGAGGGTGAAGGTTGCCACGCCAAGCACAAGCAATTAGCGGTGCGGCGCTCGCGCAACTGCCGGCCCCAGCCCTGGCTGATTGCCCAGAGCTCCAGTGCTGCTCACAATGCAAATTGTATCTGGTCCCCCGGTAATCGGGATCAGCGCTGCCTCGTCCGTCCACTCGCTGCTCATGGCCCCTCCACACTGCGATAATGGTTTTGGGGGGCAATCAGGGAAGGTGCCTTCTTGACTCATCTCTCATAATAGATTGTCCTCCTCAGGCAAAATTGAATAACCCCCGACATGGCCCGAAGGCAAGCAGCACGAATTCAATAAGTCTGCAGGGTCAATGTCCTCTCATTTTTGGCAAGCAAGTAATTATTCTGCACTAACATTCAGTAATAGGAGCAGGAAGCTGCTGGAGACACCTTCCTCCATACCCAGAATAGCCACCTTAATAGGATATTCCTCTACTAAGTAATTCTGCCTCATTCCAATGCCTCTTGCCTTCAGGTTCGCTTTTCATGCACATTTCATGTACAAATTCTGCAGAGGCATTTTACCAACAGCATCTGTGGGAAAGTTTAACAATTTCACTGTCTGTTGTTTAATATTTTCCACTTTTATGGGTTACAGTTGTGCTGTCTATTTGCTTTTACTGATTTGTGAAAGATTTATTATAAACCAAATACAGCTGTTCTCTCCTTTCATAAACTGAAACTATTTTGGCAAAACCTATTTTCCACTATGAAAATAAATTTTAAATTGCTTCCCTCACCCAGATTTCCAAGCATGAGCATCCAGTTGTTATTTAGTGGTGCAGAATAGGTGCCAGGGTGGTTGTAAGCTCACTTAAGGGAAAGAAAATGCCTATGTTTTGAAAATAAACAGCAGAAATCCTTTTTTTCTCCTTCCATCCTCTTCCTTTTCCAGGGGATTTAATATTATTATCAGGAGATCTCAAGAGTTATGAATTTGAATATAAAAATTTTGTCAGATTCAAATCATTTTTGCACTCCAATTTTGAATTCATTCTGAGGATTTTATGCATTTTATTTACATACTTAACCTTTACCTTAAACTATATTATTATGAACCTTCTAATATAATTCAGTATTTTTTCCATGGCTTAAAATAGCCCTCTGCTTACTCTGAAAGGGCACACATTTCATTGGATCAGTTTCCACTGACAAAATTTGGATCAGTACAGTATTTCCTGTCATTTTGGAAGGGAATACTAAGTTCTAAATTCTTCAAGAATATTTTTGGTGTGGATTATAATATCCTTTCCCCTTTCCTAAATTAGAAAAGTTAGGATGATGCATTTTTTAAATGAAGCAAAAAATAGAAGAATAGGAATCCTACTAGTGCTGCTTCAATCTACATATTCTGGTATTTTTCTCTTGCTCTGTATTTTCTTGTTTTGTATTTTCCTCGATTTAAATGTGTCAACTCCATGGAAACTATTGCTTTATTAATTGGAAGAAACCTTTATCTCTTATCTCTTGAGAACAGTGCATATATACTAAATTAAGATCTTTGTATAATGGCAGAATAAGCTCTTTCTATGACCGATTGATGATTGATTATCATAGGGCTGTAGCTGCACATCACAATGCTTTTTGGCAAGCAGTATTCATTCCCAACATGAGAAAGTTATTTTGGTCTGTACCGGTTCTATTTACTAGCTGGGACAAAACTCAGACTAATATTGCTCATGTTCATCTGTGAGCATTGATTTAAAGTGCAAGTATAAGAAAATCCTGTCCTAAAAATAGACCAAATTTTTTGTGAAATGCTTGTCATTATTGGTGCTGTTTACCATCTTGCACCAATAGTGATTGTTTTCCCTCTCCTCAGTGCTTTTAAAATGCCATTTGCAGTACAGATTCAATATGATTTAATTTTACCATTGGAATGTTCTTCTTCCTACTGTGTTGACAGCCCCAAGTAAGATCCATCTCCATTTGTTTGTTTGCCAGCTTGGCTCCACAACACATACTGCTTCACCCTTTGGATCATGAAGGGCTTTGGGGATTTTTTTTCACTAGTACAAAGTTACCTTTCCTAGTGCTCTAGCCAAAGTACTCAAGATTCATGGTGCTTGTACTAAAGCTTACGAATGCACATACTTGGTCCGTGAAAAAGATTATTTGTGTGAGTTGCTTCATTGCAAAAGAGGAATGGTTTTCTAAAAGATCTGGATTATTGGGAACTGCAACAAAGGAGGGGTGTAATTCATGGAAATAAAATCATAGACTAATTCTAGACTACTATGATGGCTTTTAGATGCAGTTCCATGTGTGTGTCTTGGACCCCTCTGCAGAATGTAATAAAGAAGCCACCAATTTTCTTAGGCAGAGCAAATCACTGATTTCAATTTCTGCTCAAAAACTGTTGGCACAAGGAGCCATAAAGAAAGATATACACTTTCCTTAGTACAGAAGTGCTCTAAGAAAAACTGTCATCATTGTCTGTGGCCAGAAACACTATTTTAAAAATGTGTCTTTATGTACCTTTTATGTTTTACCTTATGATGTAACTATGCTCTCATCTGTGGCTTGTGATATCAATGAAATTATATCAATTTCTTCACCTTGTATAGAAATACTCCTTTTTTATGCATAACTTACACACACGTATTTGTACACATAAAAACTATGTATTTTCTTTTAAAGTGTATTTTGAAGCAAGGGAAAGCTGAAAAAGGTTGGGCAGTTGTAAAACATATGGATGCTAAACCCCAAGCTTATAAACAGACACTGAAATTACTGCTGCTTTCTTAGGTTTGTCTTCTGTCCTTTCTACAGCCTGATTAACTCATAAGTATATGTACTGTATTTTACCTCAGGCTTTTCAAGGTATTTAGTTTTAAATCCGTTTCAATATGACAGATAAAAATTAGGACCTGATCCTGTAAATCCTTTTTTGCTGATCTTGTCTTTACGTGCCTAAATTTTACCATTGATAAATGAATGCATGTGCAGTGCTTCGAAATACCTGGATGGTTATTACTGACCTGAAGTGACTACTCATGTGTAGAAAGGTTGCAAGGTCAGCCTCTTAATTTTTTTTAAAAAGAATTTAAGTTTGAGCACGGTACAATGGGGATTTTTTCACACATATTTTACATAGGCTCTGCTGAATAAAAAACTAAACTTCACACAGTGTGTTTTTAGCTTTAGTCAGTGCATAAACATTACTGACAGTAGCAAAATGCTTCTTTTATTTGAATAGAGAATAAAGAAAGTAGGCTTATAAAAACTGTACTTTATCATTTGTTGGCACAAAGTTTCAAGCCTTCCTGTTCGCCTCTCCCAGCTGTCTCTCCTTATTTCTGCTTTTATTTAGTCCAAAATTCCTGCTGTTTCTTAAATGTGTATTTGTACATCAAATATTAATGTCCTTTGAATTGTTTGGGTTTGCTTTTGTGTGTCATATTAATGCTACTGTGAAACATTCCATTTTAAACCTAAAGGCAAGACGTTGTTCCAGCAATCTGTTAGTGAGCCTGAATTTTTTTATTATTTATTATTTTAATATTTTCCTAGCTTGCTTTTTCTCTCTCCTTTTTTTTATTTTTTTTTTTTTTACAGAAAAGGTTCCAAAAAAACTCCAGAGAGGATCAAACTGCCCAAACTTCAAAATACATGCATTCAGATATCAGTACAAATTCCACAAGACTTGGTCATGAAAAATCTCTTATCATCTCTGATGGACAGATACAAGGGACAAAAAAAGCCTGCAAGGTAAGCACCAGGTACAAAGGTGCCAGCAAAGCCAAAAGAGCTTCATACAAGTAAAGCAATTCAAAACCAGGTTCTCATCTGTCTCTGTCCCTCTTGTGTGGGCGCAGAGGAGAGGTACAGAGACACATCTGCATCACCAACTTCCTTGCTTAAGGGGATGGTGCTTAGGAGTGTAATATTATTTTCTGGCATAGATTTTTTTCTCACAGATGTATTTGGTAGTTACACAGATGGTTATTTCCCATTGATGTCAGAGATGAGGAGATGAAAGGCAATAAAAGTGAGCTAGTTCTTCACTGAGAGAGCATCCACCTTAAAGAAGCAATTGCTGAAAAATGTGTTTTCCTAAAGCTCTGCAAAAGGAAATCATACAAAAAAGAAGAAATATAAATATAAAAAGTAAAACTATAGCAGGCATCACAGCTAACTATCCAAATGATATTGGAAGATGGGGTAAGCATGACTGTAGGCCAAAGTCATCACTAGAGGACAACAATTTCCTGGCTTTGTATTATTGTTTCTGTCTGACATGCTGTGTGTCATCTGCATTTCTCCCTCTCATTTCCTATGACTGTTTCTTTTCCTCCCTGCTTTTAGCTCTTGCTTGTGTGTTTGGACTGGGGAGTAGGGCGGAGTGTGGGAGTTTTTTGAGGCTTTTTTTTCTTCTGTGACCAGAATTACTCTAAGAAGAAGGTATAAAATATCAAAACATAATTTTTATTTCATTTGGCTTTGTTTCCAACACACACACACACACACACACACACATACACATATTCTTGGTATTGCTAGTGATTTTTTTTGCATCATATCCCAGAACACTGAAATGAATTGTGCTTAGTATTAAATACCTAAAGCCTTCTTAGGTTTGTCTATTACTTTTGTTCCTGTTATTATTACTGTTTCTCGTTGTTGTTTATTTTCACTACCATCATGAATCAGAGAGAAGTCATGGGTCAGGAACCTGTCTGACTAATTGCTGTACCAACAGAGAACAAAAGACAAGTCCCTGCAGTCAATTGTTTCTAATATCCAAGTAAAGGTGTAAAATAGAGAACATTCAAGGATAGCTTTATCTAGGCTCTCCAAAGAAAGCTGAGAAAAGGGATGAGAAAGCTCCTGACAAAGAGGACAACCAAAGGAAAAAATGAAGTGATAAAAAAAGAACCAGGTGCAGAGGAGCCACAAAAACTAGAAGGTCAGAAGAATTGCTCAGGATCAGCTGAATTAAAAGCTGAACAATTGGTGACATCTTGCTGAGTCCAAGGTTGGGCTGAACAACATTGACAGTTTAAATGCACAAATTTCACAACATGTGTAGAAAATCACTTACCTGACCTTGTTTATGACTCTTCAAGAATATTCGTACATTGCCAAGCAGCCAAGCTATGTGAACAGGTGATACTTAACTCCTCGCTCTTATGGCTCTTGTGGCTAAGGTGCATAGTGCAGGGCCCGTGCTAAGAGGTTCAAATCAAACTTAGTCAATTCTGTGATGCTCTCAGCTTATTTCTGTAATTGTAATATCCTATGGCTTCCAACTGCGATGGTTAAAGAGGTCAAATAGAGGTAGGTGGTTGTAGTCTACAACAGCCAGAAGAACTGATCCTGACAAGGGTAGACAGAGTACTGTCTCCCCTATTTTATCTCAGTGATGAAATAGAAAACAATAATAACAAAACTAATTACATGCCACAAGAAGTTATTATTTTATCAGTATTTGTCATCCTCCCCACATTTCTGCCTTTTCATTTTCTACAAGCTTTATCCATTTCCTCATGAATCCCTCTTCTCCATAACTGACTCATCAACAGCATATTTCATCAACCTGTTCTCACCCTATCTTTCAGCATACTGGTCTTGAATTGAGTTTAGATATTTCAAATGAGGTAAGAAAGAAAATTAAATACTCAGAAGGTACATTTGAAGCTTATTTAGGCTCTTCAATATCATTTGGCAATCAGACTGGAATTTGGGAATTTGAATTAGAGGTGTATAGTGAAGTAGAGCATAAAACTTGATGGCAGAACGACAGAGACAACCTTCGTTCTCCATCCCTCTGCAATGCCATGTAGCTCTTGCCACTGGCTGCTGCTGGAAATAAAGCAAGGAGGTTGGCATGCAGGAGCCATGCATTTAAACAGGTATTTCCCCCTTTTTGCAGAGACTCGAGTTCAATTGTAATGAGTGCGGTACAGTGAGTCAGATATCTCATCCATCGCACCAGGTCAAGTAACTCATTTTTTATTCCCAAACCAAACATGTTTCTGTGTGAGAAGAAAAAGAATTACTCTTGTGAAACTTATTCTTTAAAAGAGTTAGGTTCCTTCTGGAAGAAAAATAAAGTATATATGAGCAATAACATAAATCTGGTAGATTCTTTTATTTTTAAAACCACATTCAGTGGCACAATCACTTTACATTGACAGATGTTCCCACTAATTTCTTAGAAAATACTTCAGTGTGGATTTCTTTAGACTTTTTGTGAATTCTTGTTTCTACTGTAATAATAAAAATGTATCAACATTAATGGTGAAAAACTAAGACAAAAACCTCCTGTCTTTACAGCTACCTGTCTAAGATACAAGACTCCCATGCAAATACGTAGCAATTACAGACTCAGCTTGTGGGAAAAGGAGACAATCGCATTGTGATTAAAACCTCTGTTACTGGTCTGTTATTTTTTTTTTTAATGTAACTGTGGTGTACATGATCTGCATGATTTCTACTTCTTTCATATTCTTCGAAAACCTGAAATATCCTTTGAGTCTCAACTGGGATGCAGATTCAGCAACACTGAGCTGTAAGAGAAGTGGTATTTAATACAGATATTGGAAAAGAGCTACTTTGGAACCTACATGGTTGATGTGAGTACATTCAGGGCTGGGCTGAGCTTACTCGACTAAGTACTTTTCTGGTGTAAACAGCAGGGACTCGACTCAATTTCACACTTTTAGTGTCTTAGCTTATTCTCTTTCAACTGCTGACTTAAGACGAGGGTAAGTTGTTCTCCAGCAATGTAAAATTCCTTGACTTTTTAAAATTTGAAAATGTTAATCCAGTATAATATGAACAGAATAATTGTCACAAGTGGTGGAGAGGTGCAGTAGTGGCTGGATTGGTCACTTACTTTTCAGCTTTGTTCATGTTTATAAAAAGTGTGTGGTTGTCTCCCCTGAAGGGATGAAAAGTAGAATATAATATTCATCTGGCTATAGAGCATGAGAGTTTTCCATGAAATCGCCCTCACTGCACTGCAAAGCATACTTCAAAACATGTAAGTCCATGACAGCATTTGCCAGCTCTTGAAATCTGCACCTAAATAACTTTTTAAAAACAAAACTTTGCTTGCTGAATGGTCAATGCATGGGTCTAAGACAGAAATACTCAAAAAGTCCCTCCATTAAATTATAGGCAAGAAAGGGGGATTGCCTCTTCACCCACACACTTCCAAGTCCTACACTACAACCACATATTTGCTCCTCTGCTGTTTTTAAAAAGGTACTGCTTATTGCTTCTAGTGTGTGACTACAAAGAGGGAGTCAGAGCCTCCAATTCACGTTCTCTGCCTGCCCCTCCAGCATCAGATCCCTTGCAAGTAAGAGCATTTGCTGTCCTGATTCGTATGTCTCATTCTCATGGCATAGATCTCTGTTCTCCTACTTTACATGCTAGTGTGGTTTTTACTAGCTTGTTTGGCTCGTTTATATGACAGCTTATTCATTTGTTTGATATTTTGCTGTGTGCTTTATTTATGCAGTTGCCTGTTGGGGTCTGGAAAGGATTTCCCGTAATGGTAGACTGGCTGGTCAGACTGGATTTTTCAGATTCCTCATAGTAGTGGTACTAAATGTTAGTGATTAAGTATAACCTTATGTCAGATATCAATAACAGTAACCAAGGCTGGTTCAATAATATGTCTAGGGGACCCTTCCTAAAATAAATAAAACATATGGCTCAAGCCCATGCCTAAAGCTCCCAGGCTTTAGGGACTTAAAAATTAAGCCCTGTAGTCACCTTTACAGGTATTTCTTCCCCAGTCTCACTCTTGGGAATATGAAACCACAGGCACACAGCGTAACACAGATATTTATATTAAAAATGAATTGAAACATACCTTGAATATTGCCATGGAGGCAATACCAACTTCTGAATCACAATTATTATTTGCCCCACTGACTGAGACCTAGTCAGCGTTTTTCATATCTGCAGGACATTTTGAGCTCTCTTATTTCATCCACCTCTCTCTTCACTGTGAATTTTAACAGGCTGTGGGATGTCTGACCGTGCTTTAAGGGCTCTCCTCTGGTCTATGGGGTCCGTGGACACTTGGGGAGTCACCCCCAGCGCAGTGTCCTGAGTCTGACTCCACAGCCTGACTGCTGTGTCAGCTGGTCCTGCAGCATCTCTTGCTGGGGATGCTGCTCCACCACCACCCTGGTTGGCAGCATGGGGGCAGAGCTGGTCCCATCAACAACTGCCCCATCTTGTCCACATCAGTTCTGCACAGGGGAGGAGCCTTATCCAGAGTAACAGAGGACCTCAGTCGACTGAAGTAATTTCTTGACTTGTCCAAGTGGGCAGCTTTGTACAAGGTGTATGTCTTTTAAAAATTACTGTCTCTTTCCTGCAGCTGCCCTACTGTACAGTGTTTCCTCAGTGGTTTTAAACCACAGAAACATGCAAATACATATAAGCTCTGTCTTGTTTGCAAAGGCAAGTGATCAATGTGTAACAAATAGCAGAATTACGTTTTACTATTGTGCTACCAGAAGTGTAATATCTTTAAATATATGACCATGCGCTACTTTTTTTTCCCCCTACAGGATTCCCATTGAGTTCATGGATTGCAGTACTGGAGTGATGAATTGCCTAAAAGCTAGTTATAGGGAATCACCTTTGTTTGAATGTATCTGGTGAACTTGAAAGTGTTTAGTATTTCTCACATTCTGGAACACAACAGGACAAGTCAATTAAGGTAATAAAAAGGAGTTTTAAATGCTGATTGGGCTTTGTATTGAAGATATGTTCATATCTTCCTTGTATACTGTGCAAGGAAAGACAACAGACGGAACAGCCACTTAAAACATATTCTGACTATTAATAGCTTAATAATAAGCAGGATGGTTGTAAACAAAAAAATAAATGACATGAATTAGAGTAGTAGAAATATTATTTATTTATATGATGATGAATATCAGCCTTATTCCTTCCCTTCAGTCTTCACAGAATAACATGAAGACTGCAAAACATTGCTAATACAACACCCTAAAATCATGGTGCTGTTTGTGCAGTTTCTGACAGTAAACCAAATAACTAATTCAGTCTTAATTGCAGTTAATATCCCATCTGAAAGATTTCCTAAGCCTGTTTATTACTTTCCTTATAAGCAAACATATTGACAGAGGGTATTTTGTGTTGTATGTACTTAACTTACTCGAAGATAAACCTATTGTTGTGGTTTGTATAAAGCCTAAATTGTATACATATGCAAACATAGCTCTTGAAAAAGTATTAACTGCATTGGATAGCTAAACAGGTATTTTCTCTGTTGGCATTATTTTGGGTATAGTGTAGAGTGATTAAAAGAAAAATAGAAAATCTACTTTCAGGTATCTCAAAGCAACATTTTCCACTTTTCAAATAAATATCCTGGAAGTATTCAGTATAGAGGAATGGACATTTTTAGAAAACACAGCTGTATATTTCAGCATTTTCAGAAAGAACTAAAAGTGTGCTGTAGCAAAGTTGGATGCAGCAAAGTTATAATTATTTTTGAAATATCATGCTAAACATTTATAAATAAGCCATTGCTCTGGTAAGTCAGCCAATAATTTTTAAAGCAGAAAAATAAAAGAAGGGGTTTTTTGTTCTGTGGCAAAATTTTGTGATTTTAAATGTTTCTGCCCACTTATTGTTTTGATTCTCTGAGTTAACTAATTTACAGTGAGCCTCCAGATCTTTGCTAAAGAGTGGATGTGCAAACTTATTTATATGTCTTGGCAGCATCACCATCATAAATTGCTTGAGCCATTGAAAAACAATAAACTGAACATGCTTCAAGAGGAACTAGTGCCTCTCATTGGTATTACCTTTTTCAAGATGACAGGAGATCTCAAGAGGCCTGAGAGTTCTTGGTTGTATGAGTTTGTGACTAATAGGTGGTTTGATAGGATGAGCGCTCACTACCTAGGGAAATTGAAGCATCTTTGAGCTTGATACCCTTTGTGTCTCATTCTTTTGTAGGTTATCGTTGGGAAGCCTGCAGGGACCTCTTTTACAGTTTGCATCCAAAGACATACGCGATCAGCAAAATCTTTTTAGTTTTACTGTTCCTATTGATCTGCTCCTATTCTGTGCTGTGGCTAATTTGCTTGTTAGCAGTAATTTAAAAAGGTAATCACAGTTTTATAGTCTGTCAAACTCCGGTATATTTATTTCTTGCCTAATTAAAAGTTACAATCTTAGCAGTGGAAGGCCTACTTTCAGTAAATGAGGGAGAGTTTGTTTCCTGATCTTTCATTTCTCTCCTAATCTGAAGATTACACTGAGGCTAGATGGAGACAGCTGCATAGTTTACTACAATATTTGCATTTAAGAAACCCAAGTTGTGCAAGATTGTAAGTAACTTACCAAGGGTACAAAAGAAACTCATGCACATGTTAAACAGAGTAATAGCTTGTCAGAGATTCCATACTAGTAGAGGTCGCAGACAAGAGGAACACATCATTAAAGTCTGCCTAGGTGTCGTGTACATTTTTCTTGACATCATATAAGAATGAGATAAAAAGAGGAAGAAATATGATAGCTAAATTACATGCACTATAAATTGAATTAAGCTCATCTGAATGTCTGACTAAATCCCCAGCCTTAAAACTGAGCTGGGTTTCTCACTGAATTTGTCTTTCTAATGGAGCTAAAGAGTTATTTGATTTCAGTATGACTAGAAACATACAAAACTGAAACATATTTAGGAAAGGATACAAAGGGTATGCTGAGGGGCTTCACACAGTTTTAACCCTTCTACGACTCTCAGCCAACCTCAGTGTAGATGGGCAGCTCCACATTTGGGCTGGAGGGGCAAAAGCAGCTTTCACTGTTCACAAGCAAGAGTGCAAATGTAAGATTTATATTTTCACTCTTACCAGGCCTATTCAGCTTGGGAGCAGAGTTTTGTCCTGTGATAGTCTTTAATGAAATCCCAATGTTTATGTCCAACAACAGTGGCAACCAGAGTCCTCCAATTTAAAAAGTTAACTATGCTTATTATTTAAAATAAAGAAATCAATCTGAGTTGCACCTGGGATTTGGGAGCACTTGTACAACGCCACGTTTTCCCGATTCCTTAGATAATACCCTGCCCTTGAATAGCTTCACAGCCCAAATCTCTGCCCATGAGACTGTCAGCACAGTACTTAACAAACCAGTCTCCCAATGGTTTGAAATAATACCCCCCATTTTTCTTATTTTGCTGAGCTCATTCCAAGACCTACAAAACTCCTGCCTTGCTCCTCCAAACAAGGACCCCAGGAAACTGCTGTGGCACATGCACTGGGCACTCTAGAAAGCTGTGTGCTCCAGATAGAAGGCTCTGTCATTAATCCCTGTCTGCAGGTGACCCATGTATTTGACTTAGCCCATCCTGTTAAAAGCTTACCCAAGTACTGTGTTTATCCTAGATGTGATTCTCCACAGATTTACCATAAACTGGTAAATTTTACTTGTCCAGGGACCGGTCAAAAATATTTTGCTTAATAGGGTGGCTAAAGCCCAAAATGGAAAAAAGTGTTGATCCAAGTGACCCAAGCACTGTTTTACAGGGCACTTGCAGTAACCATCAGCAGGTAACAAAATCTGTTGTAACAGTAGTGAGACTTGAGCTACCCACAGAAATGCCAGATTATTATATCATGTATTTACAGCTCTTTTAATGTGACTGTCAGATTGAGGATTCTTGTCAGTGAAGCAAAAAGCCTCCAAAAGTGGCATTTCTGCCTCTTCTGCCGGATGAGACAATCACAAGCGTCGTTTTTATATCCTCTGGTGGGAAGACAACAACAGGTCTTGCACCCTCCTGCTGCATCTACCCTGGAAGCCAGGAGGAGCTGCAAGGTATAGGTGAGATATATCCTAATTCATGGCATTAAGTGAGCGCGTCAGGAACACCCGGGTGCCCCTCTGAGCACAGCAGGAGCTAAAAGAGTCTAAATTAATCTTTTAGGGCTAGATGACACCTTTACAATATTCTAAGGATATGGATCAGGGTGTTTATTGCACTGCTCCTAAAACAATGTAGGAGGCCTGGGGAGGCTGATTCCCCCCCACAGAGGGGTGTGGTGCTCAAACCTCATGTGGCCCTACTCCGTAAACTGTGGCTCGCTCCCGGATCCATGGCTTTGGTTTATATTTCCTTCCTGAGAAGTCGCCTTTTATGGCAGATTTTCATTAACGCCCAGATCCAGGTAATACTGAAATAGATATGGGTTAAAATAAGACCTTAAAATGTACAGTCTCATCCGGACCTCTTTGACTAGTTGGACCTTTTCAGCCCTGGCAGATTTCCTGGCTCTAGGGTATGTGTTTTTACAACTAATGTAGTGAAAAAGTTTAAAAATAGACATCCACAACAGAAAAAGGGGCCAAACAAGCACAGTTAGCCGTTTTTAATTACCTGCTGTTACTGTGCTATTTGCTTTCAGACCTTTTCAGTCATCTGGGGCTGGTTAAGCCAATAACCAGATACTGCTTGAAGTATCTGGGAGGGCCAAGGTGTGTTCCCGCTACCACTTTTTTTTTTTTTTTTTAATTAAAAGAAAGAGGGAAGCATAGTGCACATCCATCTTTTCAATATTATTGTTTTCTTATTATTTTTACCTTAAATTAGAACTTACAGTATTTTGTTTCTTCCACATCATCTGATGGTATTTCCAGTTCTTGATACCTGCTTCTTTACTAGGTCTTACATCTGTTGGAGCCTGAAGTCAGTGGAAACAAACGATTTCAAACAAGTAGTATTCAGGAAGTACAGAATGGTCTTCAAAGAGAATTCAGATATTTTGTTCAAGTGAGATCTTGCGTATTCTGTTAATTGGAGCCTATGAAATTAGTGAAAATTCTGAATTTCACAGATGTTTTATTCCTGTATCAGTTTCCATCTTCGAGCCATTAGTCAGATGTGGTGATAGCTGAACAGCTTTGACTGTTTCTGCTGACTGCTTGCATTGTAGCCATACAAGGAATTGTCATTCATTTCTCTTCGGAATTACCTATTTTATTCCTGTGTTCTAGCACTGTCTTGATGAAAAAGTGCTAATAGAGCAATTAAAATACATGCATGCTATGTTTTCATAGAGACATGCATTTCCCGTTATCCCAAATTTCTAAGCAGTACACAAGGATTCAGCCACTCAGCTCTTATTAAAGTCAATGAGTCAAAGGAGACATAATATTTTTTAAATCTTATCCCAGATAGCTCCAGGATAAATTTTATTCATGGAAGCTGCTCAGATATTTTTGAGACCAGGATAATCTTTGTCTTAAAAAAAAAAAAAATTATTCTTTGCTTCATATCTGATTTAATGAGACACAACATAGGTTGCTTTAATTGCATATCTGACAGCTAATTGACTCTTCAACATAACAAGGCACAATTTCAAGTAATAGATGTTAGAACAACCTTTGATTGCCTTTTGGCCTCATTCCTATCCCAAAGGATCCCTGGGCTCTAATGGGTAGAGCAAAGACCTCTGGGTGAAACCATTATAGAGGACGTGGGTCTACTGAGGAAAGCTCCGTGGAGGGCGGAAACTAGAGGAGGATGGAAGAGATCCATAAGAAGCTGCCAGGAGTATAATCCAGCATCTGTAAATGTTCAAAGTCTTACACTACCCCAGTGAAATCAATAGGATTTTCTCGGGATGAATAATAGCCAGTCTGATGATATTATTATGCTGATTAAGAGAATAGTCCTAGGAAACAGAATCAAAAGGATTGCTTGCATCCATGCACTAGAAGTCATGTTTTCAAATATAACAGCTATGAAAAGTTCTGGTAAAGCTAAGAGTCTCTGGATCTTGTTAGTTCAGATTATGAAATACAAAAAAATCTCACAGAAGGATTTCAGTAAAAGAAAATACACGATATCTGAAATGAGTTTTCTCACACCTGCTTGTAATGCTTACATGCACTCTGCCCTGTATAAACCACAGGCTTTCTTGCTTGTGCAACCACAAACATTTTTTTTTACATCTAGGATGATGTTTTCTAATTTTTAATCCTTCACTGAACCACTTGTTGAACCTAACTCACTTACTGCCTCCATGAAGTTCAGAAGCAGATCAGAGCAACTCCAGTTTCTGAGGAAATTTGGTTTGATATTCTGGGTTTGTGAAACCTTGTGGAGATGAACCGAAGCCACAAATGTCAGCCTACATCTAATTCCCCCAGAGTTCAAAGAGATTCAGATCTGCTGCCTACAATGATTCTGCTCAAAATCCAGGCTGGTCTTTTATTCATATCACACCCCATAAATGTAAGTCACAGTGGCAATTTCAATGTACTTAAGTTACGTATAATTGGTTCCTAAAGCTGCCTGCCACTGAAAACAAGCATATTAAATTCAGACTTACAAAATTCCTTATGTCCAATCCCCATTTAGGTGGGTGGGTTTTTTTGTTAGTTGCTCTGTTAGAAGTGGTGCTGTTGTTGGCGTTTTTTTCACTATAAATAATAAAGAAAAAAAAATTTAGAAGTCCAGGTCATTAAGCTGTTAGGAAATCTATAAAAGACACTTAATGTTGTAGACCAGACTTAAAAAGAATTAAACCAGAAACCTTCATAATGACTCTTGAAGCCTCTGAGTAGTTAAAAGAAATCAGACACGAAAAATAAAAAAGAGATAGTGCAGGGAAGATTAGGTTTTTTTCAGGCATCAGTATGAAAACTAACATTTTTTGCACCCCTGTCTGGAATATAGTAGTTATAAAAAAAAAAATCAAGACATGGAGAGCATGAAAACTACCAGAAAACCTTATCAGATCAAATGCTCTACATGTTTTTTAAAAGATGTATTAATCTCATCTCCCAAGAGCTGTCACTGTTACAACTAACCCTGGAGCTGTAAAATGAGCTGTAAAATGGATTTGATTCCATAATATTACAAGTTCTGTCATTATGGGTAAGATTAACAACACAGCCTGATGGAGGTCCACTGCTCTTGCTGATGCAAGGATGTGCAGGGCAAGAAACAGCTTCATAATTATAGCTGTCTTAGTGGAAAGAAAAGGGCAAAAAAGGAGCACACTGAAATAATTATGAGTAATAGAGAGATGAATGCTCTGAGCAAGGGACTAGTGAAATAATTTTATAGGGACAGGTTATAGAAAAGGGTATGTCCAAAGTAAGTTAGCAGCTTTAATAATGGAATAAAGTTCTAATGTCTGTATGACTGAACAATGTGCTAAAGCATTGCATATTCTGAGATTTATCTTCAGAGCTTCTAGCAGGATTATTTTACAGGCCCCTGTATATGTTCTGTTGTCATTCATGCCTTTGGGATGTAAATACCAAAGTACTTGTGTGTGAAGACAATGGGAAGTGCATAATGTCCTGGGATTTGGATTTGGACGAAATGTTTTCTGCACAGTTTCTTTGCAGGCTGAAGGCTGACTGTGTATACATTGCATATATGACACTTCCCGACATTTGAGTTGGTTTTACATACATCAATTGCTTCATTGTTAGTCATCTATTTTTGTAGGGCCAATATGGCTAGCTTTTAACCAAGTGCCTAAGTGAGTACATAGCTCTTCCTTCATCTACAGTGGTGTGAATTAGGAATGAAGATCTGGAAAACTCGTTTAGCCAGTTGGCAAATGACAAATGAGAGTACACCTGGATTCCCAGTCTTGAACTGGCATCCCCAATACAGGGGGCAATTTTGTCTCTGACTTCTGCAGCAGGGACATCTCTGAGCTGGTTCTTGGTGGTCATTGTTACGGATCACAGGGACATCAGCTGGGGCATGGGAAATAACTCTGTTAACAGTAGCCTCCATAATGTGTGTTGTGTTCCCCACACCCACGGTTTTGCTTCCAGCTATGCACTCCTGCAGCACATTTCCTGACACCAGTGTGTTCAGCACTGCCTTGAGGAAACTGTGCAACAGGGATGTAGAATGTCAGGAGCCATACAAGTGCCAGCCTCCATTCAGCCACTCATGGGAAGGACCAGGACAGAGAGGGAGGTCCCCAGGGTGAAAAAACAAAGCTGCAAAACACCAGAAAGCTGAAAAATATGTTTTGGGGTATTTTTCCTGTACTGAATGGTTTGAGAGTACGAGCCACAATCCACAGCCTGAGCTGAATTTCTTTAGTCTTCTTTGTCCAGCTCTTTTAGGAAGGAACATCAAAAACCTTGTAGGAAAAGAGAGCAGAAAAATGATGCAACTTAGAACTCTGTTATCAATTAAACAATACTACAATTTCAGCATGTGTATATTTTACAAAAATTTCAATTTCTTGTTAGTGCTACACCAGAAAGACAGCAAGGAGGAAGATTAAATACAGAACACTGTATTATCTCCACTTAACCATACAAATGGCATTCATATATTAGGTCTTTTCCTCTAATTGCATTTTTACTTCTTCCTTCAGAAACAAAAATGCCTCGATTAAATGAAACTGAACCTTAAGAAATAATGTTTTCCTAAGTTATTTTCCTCTTGCTGTCTTTTTCCTCTTGCTGGCTCATGTTCATGTGGGTTTTAGTCAGTGTGGTAGCTTTGATAATGTGGTTCATTCATTCTCCATACACTTGCACACTTACATATAAATTACAACTGCAGAAGCCATATGTATGTGGTGGCATGGAAAAATGTGTTAGCCTTAATTCTGCCAGGATCAGGTCCAATTATGCAGTTTGCTTTTGCTTTTGAAGATGAGGAGATGAAACTACATGTGAGAACATAGCCACATTTCCACTCTAAGATGCCCAACTCATAATCCTGGAGGGAGGTTCATCTTAGGTAAGTACCCCCGGTCATGGCTCTTTACTAGAGCAGTTCTCATATAAGAAGCTGGTATTGCCTCAAAACATTGTAAGGGTTCCTGAAAGTAGGACAGGCCTAGGCCACAATGGCTTCAGTGGCCTGTGTCCCTGGCTTCCAAGGGTCTGGGATAGTCTTTAAACAGAAATTTCATCAGTAAAGAAAGCCTGTTACTTTAAAATTACTCCTTAGGGTACTACATTTGATTTTCACTTTTCTTTAGACCAACCAACAGTGCAAATAGTTGGGGAAACATGGCAATGTCAGGAGTGAAACAGAGCAAGAAATACAATGGAAAACACAAAAATCTTCAGCTGAAGAAAAAGGATGATTTTTCACATGCATGTTGTTTTATCACTAGAGTTCAGAGAGAGAGAGAACATATTGGGGTTAATCTGTGTCTCAAAGCAGTGACTACTGGGAACAGTTAATAACATTTTTGCTATGACTTGTTTCTGCAGTCCATTCAGTTTGGTGTCTAGTAGCAGGGCTGTGATCTCTAAGAGCTTGCAATCATTACATCTGAGTTCAGCTTCTCAATTTGTATTGGTGTTAACAGGGATCATGCAGCTTAAGAGCCAAGGCAGCATTTTAGAAATGAAGGAGTGTCGGATCACGGAGTGCATCCCTTGCCAGTTCTCAACAGTGAGTTGTTATGTTTTTAATTGTCAGCTGACGCCACTGCTGCTGAGGGTTTGTTATGGCACTGGAATTAGAATGGACAACCAGCTCAGTCTTATTTGTTGATCTGCCAGACCCAAGAACAAGAAGAAAATGTGGCATCTGAATACCAGGAAAACATAGGAATTAAGGAGAAATCTAGGGATTCTTCATGCTTAGTATGTAATGCAAATTTGGGTTAATTTCTGTAGCAAAATAGCTCCGTGATCTCAGGTTTATCATTCTTTGTGTTGATCTAAATAATTTTCATTAACAGATTGGAGTTGTGTTTGTGCGGAAGAATATTTCTCTTTGGGCACAAGAAACACATTTGTCTTGATATGAAGTATGGATGAAAGACAGAAGAATAAAATTCAGTGAAATTCTAATACCAGGAGTCTTAGTCAGACTACTAACTACTTCTTGGTCCCTTCATTGCATGAGAAACTCTGAGTATTAGTATGCACCAAGGGTTTTTGAGATATAGTGAAAACACTGATGCTGCCCTGCCGTGGTAATTTACACACAGTATATGGTGTAATGGACTTTGATTATGTATACACCTAATTCCCTCCCTGTGATGGACTGTGATCTGATCTACATTCATAATCCTTTTGTAATGCAGTGTGTGGTTGCTGAAGGTTAATTGATAGCAATTGACTAATAAGGTATTTCGCTATTGGAAACAGGTGGCACTCCTTTGGAACAAAGGTGGTATGGAAGTCTCTGAAAACAGCACAGTAAAGATATGGTTTATAATTAGAGATATGTGATTTAAAGTGTATCCTCAGAGACAATTTATTATCATGAGGAGGGATAGAACACCCTCAGAAATCTAGAGGGCTTTAGTTTTTTCTGCAGACCTTTTCAAGGCACAGGTTGTGTTAAGAACAACCCTGTCTGAGAAAAAAACAGCACCAGAGATCACAAAAATGCAGAAAAGTAGTGATGACTAACTTAAATTAATATCAAACAAATGAAATGAGCCCAGGGTATGTATATATTACATAAATTATTTGTTCTGTTTCTTTCTTCCCGTATGGCCCTATCAAGTACGATGTGTATGCAAATTGTAGTGTTAACAGAAAAAAAGAGTGTGTCTCCAATGAACATGCTCAGTTTGACTCTTGGATTGCTGTAGATCAAGCTAGCATTGATGTTTAAAAAAACCTATCTAAAACACAATGAACATATAATTGTGTGTTATCACCTTCAGCATCAGTGTCTTAACCCTCTGCTTAATGTTTTAAGCTGTGAGTTTATTGTAGAATCAGGTGTGCAATTAGTCTGAGAGTGTGATTATCGCAGCAAAGCAATTTTTGTGTGCTAGCCAAATTACTTTAAACCCTTAGTGCTTTTATTCATTGGATTAACATTTGGTGTTGGATAATTATATGGATATACTTCTCTTTTTGATGTCAATCTCTCAAACTCTTCAGATTTTTGTTTTCATGATATCTTTGATTATACTTAATGTATACTGTTTAGGTGACTTTAATTTAGTCAGAAATTCCTTAATTATTAGAAGCATTGATACAAATATATCACAGCATTACAGATCTGTTTATGAGTGATTAATTAATATTTTTTATTATAAACAACTTTTTATTTTTAAGACCAAATAATAGTAATTTGAATAATTTAAAATCTTAATCCTAATTACTACAGAGTCAGGAGACCATGTCTCATACAACACAAATTATATAAATTATAGAAGGGAGACCAGTAAAATACTGTTTTTATATCTGTGAGTATTTTGGGGCTCATTCAGAGGGCCTCACAGATTGCTTTTTGAAAATATTCTCTGTAAAACATTTTAAAGCTTCAGTGTCAGTGCTTACAATTTTCTGTGTAGCACAAAAGGTCTTACTTTATCAGCCACTCTTCTGTGGTACAAAGATCATGTTGGAAACAATTTTGACTTTAAAAGCAGGAAAAGAAATAGCCAAAATCACTAGAAATCAGTGTCTATGTGTAGTCACACAACACAGACTGGCTGAATCTTAAGAGAGTGGTTTGAGGAGAAGGGAATGTAAGGCAGAAGACCATGGTACCTCTGCTTCTCATCACTGGCAAGGGATTTCCAAAGGCTGCTGTGCCTTTGCTAGGGCCAAAATAGTCTTCTCATGCCCAGAAGAGGAATGGGGGAAATGATTCATGAATTAAGCTCCCAACACAAAAGCAATTACATCAGAAATAGACGTCTCTCAAATATATTATACATGGACTAATTAAACTATGACCTGGAATTAACATGCAGAGAACTGGAGTATATCACATGCTGTATACTATCCATGAGTGGTATACGAGGGCAAATATTACTAGAGTAGCACCATGTTAATCTTATTAATTCATACCTTGTTTAACTAAGGGAAGGGCCTCTGCTCCAGAAGCAGATGCAGTTCCATCAAAATGTATGTGTGTAACTGGTAAAGTATCTCATAGTCATATGGGATATTATAATTTTGACATTTATATTCACATTTCTTTCAGCATCATTGGCACCTGAGCAAATTGATATTTAAGATTTTGTTAATGGGATGGTTAAAACACCCCCTCTCTTGGGGAACCAGGTTGTATATAAGATTTAGAGTTCTCCACAGGAAAATGTGCAACCCTCTTGTACAACTGGCAACATTATTGTAGTGCTGCTGCAGTTGTTCTGAGGGGTTTTGGGTAGGATCTGACCTGGAGTGGTGGTCGGGATCCACTGCACTAGCACAGACCCCGTTGGATCTGTGCAGTCCCCATGGGCTCAGAGCTTTGGTCTATTTGCACAAACAGAGCTTTATCTGGATGGGCACAGGATTTTTCTCCCAACAGATCAGGATGCCAGGATAGGAGTCCGTGCATAGGGAAAGAGGGGTGACCTTACGTTTTTCTGCTGACCACCTCTCTGCCTATGCCCCAGAAATGCTTTTTAGGTGGAGCTGCGCCAGCACTGCAGCTCTGGCTGAAACCAATTCCTGTCTGGCAAGTGGGCAGAGCACTGACATTTAGGTAATTCGTTTTTAGATAAATTTGCCTTATCTCAGTATTTCTAGTCTGTCTGACAATTTTTATTGCAAGCATTGCTTCCATAATTTTTTTTCCTCTGGATTTTGGACTGCAAGAAATATCTGTAATATTCACAGGCTTTTCAAAGCAGAACTTTGCAAGCAAACTCTGAATTGTTCCTAACACCATGGGCCTCTGTAAGTAACTGAACACCTAATCACTCCAAATAAAACTAATTGCTACTAAGCAATACTATACTGAAACATCACACTGTCATAAATTGATATGTAAACTTTGGTAGTGCCAAGAACAGCTGCTTTATTAGAGTTATTGTGACTATTTATCAAGGCTCAATGTCTGAACCCTCCTTGTGGATCATTTTTCAACCCAGTCAAAAGTCTCTGTCCTAGCATGCAGCAAATGCTTTGTTTTTTAAAAAATTTGGAAGCATTAAATTTCTTTTCCACCTGTCCAGATTTCTTTAGGGAAATGCTTCCAGGATAGACTGTTTAAAGAGCTCTCTGGCCATGCTGGTTCAGATGGTATAGGTAAAATAAATGAAGAGTGTCTTGATAAATGATTGATTAGTTCTAACTCTAGAAAAAACAGACATGCTGCTGTGCAAACTTCTTTTTTGAAGCATAGAAAATTTGGGAGTTTTTGAGTGACAAGTCTGGTACCTCGGTTTTGGAGGTGAAACTCATCGATTGAGATAAAAACAGTTTAATAGGATGGAAGAGGAAGGGAAAATTATAGTAATGATTAAAGGATATCCAAGACAAGTGATTCACAAAGCAATTGGTCACCACCTGCTGACTGATTCCCAGTCTGCGAGCAGCAATTGGCACATCTCAGGTAACTCCCCACAGTTTTATTTTTCAGCATGGCGCTGTATGGTGTGGAATGTGCCTTGGGTCACGTGGGGTCAGCTGTCTTGGCTGTATTCCCTCCCAAATTCTCATGCACCCCCAGCTGGCAGGGCAGTATGAGAAGCTGAAAAGTTCTTGATTTAGTGTAACCACTTCTCAGTAACAACTCAAGAAACATCAGTGTATTATCAACATTATTCTCATCCTAAACACAAGCCATAGTATCGTACCAGATACTAAGGAGAAAATTAACTCTATCCCAGCTGAAACCAGGACACTTGTCCATTTTTTTTTTACTGTACTACAACTTTTACTTTGCTTATAACAAAGCCAGCATGAAAAAAATTCCTTGCTTCTGGCACTGTTTAAATATTCCCTGAGAGGCACTGATGACTGTTTCAGGTCAGTTTATTCAAATTCTCCATTAGGACTTCATTTTTAGAACACATCTGTGCAATTTCCCTACTTGTAGCTGCAGTATGGGCTGCTGCTGGTGAGCACAACACCGAGGAAGACTTTGGCCAAATTCAGAGAGGAAATTAATTAAGGACCCACCTAAGTTGCATTCTGTGATCTGGAAATGTCATCTAACCACACTTTATTAGTAAACTCTGCAGGAGACGTAGATTGCTTTGTCTTTGTTCTTTGCTGTTCCAGTGCAAATCAAATAAATAATCATCTAAAGATGGGAGATAATGTTCCCAGGCCTCCACTGACTTGGACACATAAAGTCGGAGTGGTGAGCTGTGAGCCCAGAGCAGTGTCTCTGCCATGCCAACTGTGTCGTGATGCTGACTGAGGTCTCGCCACCTTCATGTCCTGCTTCAGTTTGTTTGACATCCTCATGAGCTGGTGGGTTGGTTTGTTTGTTTGTTCTTGCTTTTTTAGCACTATGCTTCTTCTAGTGAGGTAAATGACAGGGAGGCCTACAATAAATTTCACATGTCTCCAGCATGATTGCTGAGGCCTATGATCAATTCTCCTTCTGAAAGTATTTATTGGTACTTATTCTTGGGTAAACCAGATGTCACTCTTAAGTGTCATCATAACCTTTCCTTCAAAAACACACCCTCATTTTCCAACCACGTTGTTTCTGGTCCATCAGAACACCCAGCTCCACAGAAGTCAGTTCAAAAACTTGCATTATTTCAGTTAGATTTTAAACTCATTTGTGTTTAAATTTGCTGTGTTTCATACTATTCCCTTATTTCTGTCCTGAGCACTTCAAGGCTGTTAAGATATTTTGTAAAGAGAGAAAGTGTGGAAGATAATGTTGGTTTAGGCAATTAAAACTCCTCATTTCATAACATCAGGGGATTCTGAGGTATCCTTTTTCCAAGGTATTTTCAGGGAGCTTATAAGGTAATATTAAGATAATGACGATGGAAATAATGCAGTCGTCAAGAATTGCAGCTATGCCTGACTCTTCTCATGGTATTAAGAGATTCCTTCTTTTTATCTCTTCTCTTTTTTTTTTACCCATCTTCCCCCCTGGAATATTCTTATCCAATGAATGCCCAAACATGTAATTTTAGATTGTGGGCTTTTGGTATGTGAGCATGCACTGGTGGCAGGGTTTCTGTATAATGACTTGATAAACCTGTCAGGATTTTACTAGTAATGCATAATAAATGTGGTTATTATAGAAGATATCCCTTTTCCAACAGTGGCTATTGGGTCTTTAGTAGGTTAGGAATGTTAATTCTTCTGTAATTCTCTTTCTCTCTTTTCTCCTCACCTTTTCTCTTCCTCTTCATTGATTAAGAACTTCAGGAGATTGTAGTATCATATCTTTCAGTCTTTGGGTAAGAAAAAAAACTGATGGTAGACAGGCGGTTTCTTGTAAGTAGTCATTTTATTTCTGTTTTTGATAAAGTTATTTAAACTACTCACATTGTGAATGGTTTAGAATGAAGTTCAATTATTTAATATGTCTCTTAATCCACTTTGTTGTTATATTACAACCCCTCCTCCAAAACATCAGTGCAAACCTATACCTCAGCCTTAGGCCACCACTGTTTTCCAGAGGAAACGCGATGCTGTAGAAGACTTTTGGAAGCTGCCCGTGCTTTCTTCCAAATGTTTCTGTTGGTGTGGTGGGAGCAATTGGGTAGAAAGCCCCAAGCTTTCACGCCAAAGACCTTCAATACCACAAGAGCACACATTTCCTGGAAGCCTCTGCTACAGTAATCTTCTGAAGAGGATTACGCATTTTAAACAGCCAATTAGGTTGTGATTAGGAACAAAACCTCGACCGATCCCAATGACGGAAGGGAAGGAATGCAGGCAAACTGACAGCTGTTCATGGATGAATAAAGCACCATAAATGGTCAAGAAGTTAGAAGCAAAGGGAAGAGAATGGGCCTGTAAAGGGAGAGGAAGAAATGATTGGTTTAAAGTCACAGTTTTGAGCTGGCAGCAAACCCCTGCTAATCTGGGTCCCAGACCAGAGCATTAAACTCTCCTGCATTCTCTGTAATCACTGGAAAATTGCCTGCTTTGCAGGGAGGTAGGAATTATTTACTACTGGGAGCTATGGAAACACTGTATGTAACACGACTGCTAATTTTTACCTGGATTTTTCTATTCTGTAAAGGAAGGTGCTTGAAAACTATGGTAACTCTGAACAAACAGACCAAGCAAATAGAGCTATGCAAATATGTGGTTTTCAGTAGCTTTTTCGGTGAATCATATTGAAATGTACAACCCCCCCCAAAATTAAGTCCAGAAACAAGCTCATGCGTAATAAATAAATGTCTTTAATCATTGAAAGTTAATTTTTAGAACATGTCATACTGTTCAACTCTCAGTTGAGAAAGCTGTAAATTAAATCCCTGTTTCTGTTGTAGTCCTGGTCAAGAGAGATGATCCTCTGAAATCTAATTCAAGACGCTTTCCTTCTTCTTTCTGTGAGAAAATGTAAGCTTGATTACTAATGCAGTCTACAACAGCGACCTTCTATTTCTAAATAAACCCCCACTGGACTTCTGTTCACCTTCTGTCTCACTACATTTCAACCTACATGATTTTGTTATGTGGCACCTGTATTGTAAAGTGCCAGGACAAAAGTCTGTTAGCTGAGGTTCCTCAGTGCAGCCTTTCACATCACAAAGATTGGGCCAACACAGACTGTAGTAAATACTCTCTGTAGTGCTTGTCCATTTTTGAATGTTTTCTAAACAGTGAAGATACAAGTAGGATGGGTTTGTCTCCATTTCCTTTTGCATCTCTGCAGTTAGAAGGGGCTCTCATTGGGCCACAACCATGTAGACTTCTCAGTGTCATGTTGTAAAAGGGATGCAATCCGTTTGGTCTGCTGATTCACTGCATCCTCATTAATATTGTTGATGTGCTGTATATTTGGCCAAAAAAGGATGTTTTTTTGGTTTTTTTTTTTTTTTGCCAGCTTAGGATTTGCGTTAACTTGATGTAAGTCAGGAGACTGTAGTAAACAGTCATTCTTCTTTAGCCACCAAGTGGGATCCATAACTCAGCCATTCTGTTGCTATGGGTCAGACAAGACCTAAGTGTATGCAAAAGGTAAGCAGCTAGATAACCTTTGCATGCTTGTGAAATAGCCATGAACTGATCATCATTCTGTAGGAATGATTATATTATTTTAATAAGATTCATTTGTTATTAATGTGATTAAATTTTGCCAAGCACAAAGAATGTTCTGTTCTTCATAAAACTGGAGTAGCAGACACATGAGTTTTGGCATTTGTCATTGTTGTTTGGGTTTTCTCTTTTTCTGTGTAGAACTAAAATAATACATATTGCACATTATCTTACAGCACAGTCAGGAAAACATTTATGTTTCCTTACCAAAAAAATGTACAGGGAAATTTATGTGAAAAGGTGCGTGCCAAAAAAAGGCAAAATACAGTTGACAGACTTCTGCACTATGCAGCAGCTACTATTTGAGATATAGACAACTAACAATTTTAATCTTGAATGAAACACAACTGACTTCTGTTTCATTCCTGGCCAATAAATGAGCTCACAATGTAGACAAGTGTGGTAAACCCAAGGGATTTACGGAGCATCATAAATGCATTTTATTGTGCACTCCAATGCTGTCATCTACAGCTAGCTAACAAATAAGATAGGTTTTTAATATAATCCACCATGTCCCTGCCAGTGCTCCTCGTCTGTTACGTCATCTTGCTTTGGGCCAAGCGTTTGTTTTCCCCAGATGGCCATCGCAGAGCTGCTGACAGCTCTCCTGACTGAGAAGCTGTAGCACAGTGATCTTCCAATTCATTTAGCACTACTGACAAAGGAAAAGCTGTTGATGTCCCAATGCAAAAGCACTCTATCAGGCATTACATAGTGTCTGTGTTCTCAGCATGTTTGGGGCATGATAAGTCATAGCACATGCTTTTTGACATCTTCCTGCCTTTTGCTGCAGTGTAGGATTTCTCAGAGCTGGAATTCAGGTGGCAGAAAAGATGTAAAAAGCCAAGTGTGATATCATCAGCAACTGGTAGCGGTCATGGAATCATAAATAATATTTTGTAGACTTGGGTGAAAAAGAAATCCTCTTAAAGATGTGCACTGCGGTTCTTGCTTCAAATTTTGCCCTCCTGAGCAGCCTGAGTTGCGTGGACTTTTGAAAGTGATACCTAGACGAGCTATTAACATCTGGGGAAGCCTTTCTTCTCAGAGTGAATAAAAAAAGGCTGTTGTTAGCCAATTATTATATTCCATCCTATCTAATTGTATCCATAGAATATAGATGGATTAGGAAGTGGCTAAGTGCCCTTATTTCTCTCGCCGCCTCACTCCCTAGTTAGTCGGATGTGTGGGAAATGCTGAATTCCCACTCCACGTGAGAGGGGCTTGGTAGACTGTAGGACATGATGTAAGATTGCTCTGTCTTGTGCGTGGGATGGCTGGGACAGCAGGAGTTGTGGCTGCCAGGATACACCCTGGGCCTCACCTTCCTGCGGGGGGCAGCTGAAGCAGTCTGCTTCCTTTTATGAAAATCAGATGCAGCTGTTGGGCTCCTGACAGTTTGTTAATGCAGCATTTGCTGCGAGAGACTGGATGCCTAAACTTCAGCATTTTGCTGCCAATACTTATTTTATAACATAACAGTTTTTTAAAACAATATATAGGAGAAAATTTTCTTTAAGGTACCACAACCAATTCTAGAAAATTGAAAAATTGCAGGGAGGTTTTTTTCTCTAAGTTTTTCAGATACATGAATGTATGGGTGGTGATTGTAACTAATTTTAAATTATTCTCTTCACTGGCAGATTGAGCAGGAGATAACCAAGGTTGTTCAGATCCTCCACAAAAGGTCAAAGAGTCACTCTGGCACCAGCAGCAAGTGGTCCTCTCCCTGGTAATCTGCTCACCACAGTCATCAGGTAGTTTAAATTGTGTCCATCAGTGCCTGTAGCAGCTCTGAGTAAGCGCAGTTACTTCAACTGTGTTATTTCAAGTGGGATGAATCTCAGTGCCTGAGTTCAAATTGGGTTTAAAACATAAAACAAAAATGTAAAAATCAAGTAACCCTTCCACTTCCTGATTCTTCAGCTTCCAAAATACTCCCAGTTTCTCCAGCTAGTGTTTCCACGGCTGAAACTGAAAGATCCTTCAAAGTTACTTTATTTCACTCCAGAAACTGTTGTAGTGGAGCTAGCATAACTTCTAGTTGTCAGGTAAAAGAACTGGTAAACCTATAGTATAGGCAGCAGCCCCACGTCTTTCTTCCTAATGCTGCTTTTTCCTCTGCTCTTTCAATAGTAGGGGTTTTGTACTACAATTTGTCATTCTGGAAGAAAATCGTTAATATGATTGTAGAAGAAAACAAAATAAAATGTGGTATAGTGAACAGAGGACACTGAATTCTTGCACGGTTACCCAAAGAAAGCCCACAGAACAGCTAAAGACAGGCAAATTGTTTAAAAAAAAAGTAAAATTTTATATATGCATGTATATATATGTGTAAAGGATCGAAAACATAAAGTTCTGAAATGAAAGAGTTCAGCTGAAAACAATTTTTGCCATTTTGGTTCCAAACTTGATTCATGGAAATATATGAGCAAATCACTTGCATAAAGAGAGCTTTGTGTTGAACACCCTGTATTTTAAAATATTTTATATTTTAGAAACACATTTTGATGTGTTTCTCAAAAAGTGTGTTTGTTCCTGAAGTGCATAAGGCAGCCAGCAATCAGTACTCACATTAAGCAATGGGAGAGCTCTTTATTCTAGTTGAGGGGATCCTGCAAAAGACCTCAGCAGAAGTTCTTCAGGAAACTAGGGAAAGACATATGTACATTTTTCCTTATTCTAATGATGTTCTCAATTTAGAATAGCAGCCCATACTTGGTTATTAATTCCTCTCACATGACGTACAATGCAATGTGGAATCTTAGCCAAGAAAGCGTGGGCTTGAGATGTTACCTTGTAAAGTTGTTACTCATGTGAGATTAAAGATGTTCCTATTCATAGCTTACCTTATTAAAAGTGTAATTGTTTTGTAAGTGTAAACCTCTGGGAGCTAAAGGTTAGATTGTTTGTAATGTAAACCCTTTTATTTTACGTGAGGGCTTGTATAAATGCATTGCATGGAACAGCTGAAATGGTATGCGTAGCATTTGTTTTCCAGGATTGGCAGATATTACCTGAAATGTGCAACGTTACATGAACATCATCTTTTGCTCCTAAGTTTTGAATTTTGAAAAGTCTGTTGTTCCTGGGTGGTCACTCTAGAGATAGCTCCAAGGATACAAAATACAAAAAGTATGCATGAAATATGCCAGTATATTAAATTAACATCCTGCAAAAGCTCCCTTTTTAAAATCCAGATGCTTATATTGCTTTTGACAGACTCTAGGCGGTAAAGTTTTAACTTTAAAGAAGGGGCTTTCTGTTTCTGTTTTCAAGTTAAAAATAATGAAAGGAAAACACACTGAAATTCCCACATTATTAAATAAAACATTTAAGTGGCATGGAGCCAATCATTGTCACGCCATGAACGAATGCCTTACGGTAATATGTTCCATAACTGTTTGCTAAAAACTACCAATTTTAACACATTTGCACATGATTAGACACAATAAAAAGTTACTTATTGAAGTCAGTGCCACAGTAGTGTTACTTAGGCCCAAGGGGATGGAAACTTGAAGGAGAGGGGTGGTGTGAAATGGGTTCCATGCTGTGAAAACACATCATCAGGAGAGTCCCTCAGTGATGGAGTTGGCTCCCATGGCCAGGAGTTCACAGGGCTGCCCTTGTGCCGGGGAGCAGGGCTGGGTGGATGTGTAGGGGGTAGTGAAGTGAGTGATGGGCTGAAGAAGCAGCTCCCAAACGTTGTTTCAAAATGCCCCTCCGTACCCAGGGACTGGCCCACCACCAGGGTGCATTTCAAAATGGGCTGTAATTGCAAGATTTCTGGGCATGTTCCTCTTTCACTTAATGATCAAGGAAAGAGTTTCAAAGGTCTATATTTGTAGCCTCCAGCTTATTAGGATGTGTTTATCTCACTGAACCTGATCAGCCAGAATGAGACCAATAAGAAATAGGTTTTTCTATTAGTAATGACAGCAGTTCAGCTTCGTTACTTACACTTTCCTGACTGAAGTAGTGGCATATAATTTTCATAATTTGGAAGTAATTTATTCAAAGTGTAATTCTGCATAAATATTCATTTAGATTTCAAATATTTTTGCTGAAGGAAATAAAATTTAGATGAGACAATTTCTTTCCATCAGCCTCACAGACCACTTCAATTTTGGTTTTATTTTTCTCTTTCAGGGCCTTTGGATTACGAGGCTGCTGTTATGCTTCAGTTTTTCAGAAAGCATGGCACTTCACATCCTCCACATTCATGTGAGAAGAGTTATCAAAACTGTCCTGAATTAATTAAAACTAGGTGTAATCTCCACAAACATGTGAGAGCCAGGGGGGCAGGGGGTGGGGGAGAAGAAAAAGATAAATCTGCGGGGGGAAATTCTAAGTATGAGTTAATGGTTACATTAGCAGTGATAATTTTTGCTTTGTGGCATCTGCACATTGGGATTCACAAGGGAGTTTCTAGCTTCTTGGGATTTTACACATCTATCAGCTATTGCAAATCTGAGAAGCCCATGATAAAATTATATGAGTCTGAGATGCACCCTTGAGCATTTTGTACCTAAAATGTAATTTATGCATTGCAATTGGGGATAAACACTTGCTTTCAGAGGAGAACATCCCAAATATTCCCCTCACTCAGGGACTGAGCCAAATCCAGAAGATACTCAGGGTTATGAAACAATTTCATAGTGATGTCCATGTGTCCAGAAGGTAATGGGGATCTCCATCCCAGCTTCCTTCTGCTCCCCCTGGCTGTAGTTTTCTCCCTGTCCCTAGTATACACATTTTTCAAAGTAGTGAAATCACTGCACCCACCAAGCCCTTGGGGAGCAGAAGGTATGATGCCTATGGACTGTGGCAAGAACCAACACAGAGCAAGTAGTAGTGCATGTTGCTTGTGCTGTTCAGAAAAATGAGTCGCCCACACACTGCTGTTTGCATGCTCCCCCTCTTCACCAAACATGCTGGCAAGATTTGGGACTGGCAGTTTCCCCAGTGCTCCTCTGGTGCACAGGATAAGGTACCCCTGTAAACAAAATCTTCTCACTAAGCTCCAGGGTCTGATAGTGAGAGTGCTGCTACTGATCTCCCTTACTGCATAGGGGGAATTACATGTTCAGCAGCCATGCTCTTCTGGCCCGAGCACATACAACAAAAAATCCCACTACCAATAAAAAGTAAACAGAGCATTAAGTTGAAGAAAGATTAAATAAAACAGCTCTTCGCAGTGCCTCACAGTTTTCTGTGCTGGGAAAAATACTGCTAGTAAGGCAGGAGATGAGCAGGAAGTCTGTGCTTCATCTCTGAAAAAATGAGTTAAGGACAAGACAGGTCCTCAGTCTTTACACAACATTTTGCTCCCCCTGATTTCCACCACTGTTTTATTTCCATGTAGGAAAGAGTTTTTGGATTCATCCGTTTCTTGGGTGGCAGAGAGGTTGAGAAATCAATGTTTGATGTCAAGCATATGAAGAGCAGGTGTTTGCTTTCATGTCACAGGAGCCAGCTTTCATACATAGCACTTGGCTCCCAGTGCCTCACACAGGGCGGTATCAATCCCTGCACCAGAGCCACACCCTGGGTTTCCACAGGGCACCTCGTTTATACCTAGCCGGGAGGGTTTATCCTGAGGGCGTGATGCTGAAGTGGAAAGGAGTGGATGCTTTCCAAAACTGGGTGTGTGCGAACTCTATCTCATAGTTTAACCTTCCCTCTTCTCTTGCTTTTGTTTTGATTGGCAGCAGCGAGGAGGGGAACGAGGGGAAATAAACCCAACTCCTTCCCCTGCTTGCTCAAGCACCAGAGTTATTTCATAGTGTGCCACTCAAAATGAAAATATATCTCTTTCCCCACTGCCCCCCTAACTTATTTCTCTCAAAAAATCTTACAAAACAGGACAGCAGTGTGACCGTCATCTTACAGGAAGGGAGAGACAGGCAGAGGAAGGAGAATGGCTGCCCTAAAAGCCTGCAAATCTTTCTCTTGTAATGAGCCTCTTCAGCTTCTTAGTCTGAGCATGGCAAAGCATAGCAAGGCATGAATTCAGTGCTGCATTTTCTGAAAGATGTTATGAGACACATACCTGGTAAATACCTTCTTTACAGTTATTTCCCAAAGGTATACATGGAACATTGAAAACTAGAAAGCTCTCCTGCCATAAAATGTAGCTGTATACAATGCTAACAGCTGAGGGGCACCTTGAGGAAGTGAGTGTCGTTAAAAAGAGTTAACCAACAAAAGTGATCCTGTGTCTTTTGTGGTGGGGCCAGAAATAGGAGAGAACTGGGTGTATTATCCACAGCCCCATTCATAACTTCGGACAAGTGGGCAAGGTATCACTTGAAGGTAAAAGATGGCGTTTTTGGATTTGAACTGCTTGAAAGGAACAGCTGTGTTTGCATGAAAATGTCTTTCGGATGTCTCTTCTGTGAAGGGAAAACCCATTCCTGCTGAGGCAGCTGGCACTACACTGAACCTCAAGTGCACCCTTTGCACACCTTTGGTAAATGTTCTCCATTGTCTGGACCCTCTAAAGGTGTCCTGCTGGAAAGATCTGCTGGGAATGTCTGCACTCCATGCTTTTGGTTCCTTGAGCCAGAGGTACAGGGCCAACTTGGTTTAGCAGTAGAAGAAAACAAAGTGTTGTACTCAGACTGAAGGTCAGATTCAAAACAATACCCCAGAAGCAAAACCAGATATGACTTATAGTCCTGGTAAGATTATTAAATGGTTAATTGTCCTCATGCTCAAGCATTTATCTTTTTTTCCTTTTTTTTTTAATAATTCACCATAGATATATGCGAGCTGTTAGAAGTGTGAGCTAGAACACACCGTAATGCCCACTGGTGAAGGCACCTGCAGGCATGTAGCTATGGGAGGCATGGACGAGTCCCTCCCTGCTGCTGGTGGCTCTCTCAGAGCTCCCTCCTCATGTCCAGTTTCATGTTTCTGATGTATCAGTGCTGGTTGCTGGTTATCTATTAGTGTGCTACTCCAGCCACCTGTGACAGCCAAGCAAGGAGGTGTCACAAGGCCATGTTGGGATTGTAGCACTAAGTTGTGACAGGAACGATGACAACACTGAAATTTTTGGTATATTAAGAAAAGAAAAAAACGAAAATTATCTAAGATATTACAAGAGTGAGGCATGATCCACTCTGATGAAGAAGGATCACCCAGGTGCCTAGGGATACTCTAGGGTTTTTTTTCAAATTTGAAACTTGAAGTTGAGCTCCAGCAGGACACAAGGTAAATTCAGTTTTGACAATGAGCAGAAATGCAGATTATAATGCTATTAATGGCTTTTTGGTTAGAAAATTTGACATGGACACTGATTGAAGAACTTCCACTACCAGTTTCCATCATTATTAACTTTTATGTTAGCATTAAAACTGTAGGAAAGACTTGTTTGTCAGAGGTGGCTCTTAGCCATTCATGTTGCTTATGAATTTTGAAGGAAGGAAGCAAAGTACAAGATGGGGTTATGATGGAGAAACTTCATTGCAAGCCATAAACTGCATTGGAAATGAACAAACGAAGCAAGACGCAATCTATTTTGAGTCATTTTCCTATCTTGGCACGCTTGTCTAATTTTGGTGTCTATAAGTATAGGGGATAAGGAGTCCTCCCAGGACAAATCAGCAAGTTCACCTATGTTCATCATGACATCCAAGAGCCAGGTTATTCTTAGTTTTCCATGTATTAGAAGGGGAGAAGCATCTTTCTGATGTCTTTGTATCCTCTGCAAGGAGTAGATACTCTTAGTGAGCATGTGAAGGGTTGATATTTTATTTCACAGGCAGGATTTTCTCAGAAGAGGTTTAATTTTTCCTCTTTTTCTTTCAATTAACCATTACTGAGTTTGAAGAAAGTCTGAAGTAGACAAGAAAGAGTGAGTGCTGGTTATTTTCTTATGACGGTCTTCAAAAACCTCTACAGACAAAACAGATGAAGACTCAAATTATTCATGGGGTCTGAATCAACTTGGAATCAAAAATGAATCATGATCTCGGGAAAATCTCACAGCACTGATTGTTAACTAGTAAGTTGATGTGAAAAACGGCCTTTACCCAGGATTTGCATGTGTGACTGTCATTAAGTTACTGCATGAAAAGTACAGAGACATGCAATCACAATTCAGTAGGAACAGCTGGAGTCAGAGGAAGGTTTCTTTTTGAGTAGCAGTACATACTTGAGATGGATAGAGATATATCTATGTGTGTGTGATAGGTGGGCCTGGTGACAGAGTTGTGAGGCCTCATCTGCTACCTTGAATAATATTTGCAGCTTGGAAAGACCATTTGTGTTGTGGTGGAAGAGTGGCTGCCCTGACAGCATTTCCAGTGCAGCCTGCAGGCACAACTGCCTTTAAATACCCAGGCTTGTGCCTTTGGTTCACAAGTATTTCTGATTCAGTAGGCTTAGTGCCTCTCTCTGCATTCAAACTCTTCTGAGCTCAAACTGAAGATGTCAATAGTATTTTCAACCTCATTGTAGCTTTATTGAAATCTTCATCATCTCTTCTGCTGTCCCCCTGCAAAAATTTCAAATGGTAAATTGTGCCTTTATAGACTATATATTAATCTCTCAGTGAATTGCTATTTCTATAATATTCCACAATTATTACTCCTTAGTTCATTTTCTTGATCTTAAGGTAGGGCTCAGTGCTCAATAAAGCCAAATTTATTTGAAACATTTGAAGAAGTTCACCTTGATACTCTCCATCTTTCTCTGACAGCTCATTATAATGAGACCATAGATTATTATAGTTGTACTTGAAGCCTACATATTTCTTCTTCAGTTTTCCCCAAATGACTGAAGAAACACCAGCTGGTATTAGGTAACTAATCTTGATTCCTGTTTTCTTATTCATGCTGGGGAGCTGCTCAGTGTGGAAATAATTCCTGTTTTTATTAGGATTGTTTGTGAAGTTATAAATCTACAAAGCAGCATGCGTCGGGAAACAAAGCTGCACTTTGTCTGATCGATGTGCTCTGGCGTTTCCTCTTTGACGCTGCCTGGCTGCACCCTGGGACCTCTGAGGGCCATCTCGTTCCAGATGTGCCCCCTGACCAGCCTCCATCTCCCTGTTTGGACAAGGCTCAAATGACTATCCCTCCCTTGTTTCCATGGGAAGGAAACACAAGTGAATAGGCTGAGAGGAAAAGAGCCACTCCATGTCCCAGCTGATCCCTCAGTCCAGGTAACTGGAGCAAGGGCATCACAAAAGAGTTGTCTGCAGCCCAGGGACAGCCAAAGTGCTCAGTTGCCTCTTTACTCAAGTCTGTGGGTATTTCCTAGGCTATGATATGGGGACAGCTTACTTGCCAAAAACCACATCAATACCTGGTCTTTTTAAAGGCCTCGATTCCTGGTGGCTCTCTCTAAGGTTTCAGCAGTACTGAGCTCTGAGGAATCATTGTAGGATGTGAGTAGTTAAAACTTGTGATCAAATTATCTTATACTGAAGACTTACAAGAGGCAGATTAAGCAGTGGAGGTTTTGGAAAGCTTGGCTCTGTTTCGGGCAGACCTGTCCTGCTGTAACCAGATACTATCAGTCATGCTCCACTTTTCTGGAGGACAAATATGCTTAATCTTAGTGGTTGTTTCAGAAGTTTAAGAAGCTTATTTTTCTCCTGTGTTTACTGCAATAATATCTGCCTCCTCCCTGCTCTGTGTGCACAAAGCCTGTGGTTACTTTGAAAGAGATTGTTGGAAGGAAGGAACTCAAGAACTCAAGCAGGAAAATACAATATATTAACTTGATTTCCAAATGCAGCAAAACCTCACAAATCAGCTCTGAGGACAAGAATACCTCTGCCTCCAGCTTGCTTGCCTGTGAGGATTGCTCCTGCTTCTTCCTCAGCTGACAATGTCTGGCATTTGGTAGATCACAAGCCAAGGCCAAGAACTCCTTTACTGTGAAAACCTCCCACCTTCACATCCTGGTTTATTTTCTTTAAAACAGAATGAAGTGGAGAAAAAAGTGAAAAATGTACTCTCCCATTCAGTTTGTCTTAACAAACTGTTTTGAAAAATCATTTATCTGGAAATACTTCTGATGTAAACCAATTAGTTTGAATCTTTCTGAGTTTCTTTGGTCTCAATTCTTCATTTTTCAAATGATAAATGTTTATACCACAATCGTAGTCTGTTTGAAGAAAAAAAAAGTGCCATAGGAAACTTCTTTTTTTCCTGCAACTAGAACATTCAAATTTCTCAATCACCTATTCTGATCTGATATTGATTTCCTTTAGTATTTCTTCTTCCTCCTTAGGGAAATAAATCTGTTTCTGGTATCTATCAGCCATTTTTCCCTTTGATAAAAAGAATTCATATAATTCTTAAGTAATGCTAAATCTTCTGTCAACAAATTAGTCTTGTCATCAGCCATAAGGGGCCTCATGATCTTCTTGGTGACCTCTTGCTTCTATAAAAACTTGAGAAAAAAATCCATGCATAATAACTCCTGGCTATTCCTGTAATGCTTCTACTTTAATTTAAAAGTTTTTATGATATTTTGGACAGAATTGCCTATTTTGTTCCTCAGAATAAAACTGGAAACCTTAAAAAATATCCTGTTTGTGAGTATGGTGGCAGGGGCTTAAGACAGCAAATGAATATATGTGTAAGGTTAATTCAATATGTGCAGGTTAATTCAGTAAAATCAATAATTTAGTGGCTAGAGCGTTCCTTGGAGATAAATGGGTTGTATGAGATATGGGATCAAGTTTCCTTTTTCCCATTCCAGATAAGTGCCCAAATCACTAGATTATATGAACAGTCTATCTTTTCCTAGTCAAAGAATTACTTATCCGCTGTTCTTCACCGGTAGAGAGAAATTTGGGTTGATACCTTCCCAAAAGTCATATGCATGCCCCAGCTCTTGGATTATTAGCTGTTTTTTTCTACATGCTTTGATCAAAAATTCAGTAAAGAACTCTCTTTACATAATTAAAAAAAAGTTTTCAACACTTTCAAATGCAAAATGTTTCCATTGAAAAATGCATCTTTTTTCCAGTCTGCCCCATCCCATGACATCACTGTTTTGCTGTTTACATTTACTAGGCTCAGGATTTCAGTTTTATTGTTTAAGATCTTGCAAGTTGCTTTACTTGGCTGGAGGCATAAAAATGAAGTACAGGCTCTGTGACTAAAGCCATAGTCCATCACAGTGCTATAATGTACTAAAGGACGTTCCCCATTCTTAGCTTTAATTGTGTTTTTCTTTTTTTTCCTCTGATTTCATATGAACTCAACTGGTACTCCACAGACTGTTCAAACTCAGACATATTTAAACCATTATTTTTGCAGGTGGTATCTTCCTATCTATTTTTAATTTTTTTAACATTATTTGTCATTTTTCACCAATGTGTCTTCCAAGAAAAATTACTTTTTGCTTCTAGTTAACATTTAACTGGAACTGTCATACCTAATGCCTTAGTAATCTCTAGATGCATTGTATCAGTCTGAAGTTGCTTAAACTCAGCCCTTATGCTGTTTTCAGGCTTTCCAGATTTTCAGTGGTGTGGGTTTGCAGATTTACCTCTTCATCTCCAATATGTGTCCAGCTGATTCTTAAAAACTCTGTCAAAAATTGCTATCATTTCACAAATTTTAAAGGAAAACATAGCTCTATACCATGTGCTCAGAGCTATTGCTTGATTTATTTCTTCCACTTAATATGCCCCAGATTATATCCAGCACTTGAATACTCCCATTTCTACTTAGTTTTCTGTCTCCTTTCAAAACCATATTAGTTTATTGTTGCCTCCTGTGCAGTTCCATCTACCATCTTACTTCTTTTAACTCAGGTTTTGAACCCTGGTAATTGTAACCAGCTGGTAATGTCTCCTGGGGTTCCTGCCTCTGTAAATTTTACTTCCATTTAGGACCTGGACACATTCTCCACCTTGCCTGCTCTCTGAAGAGCAGAGATTTGAAGGGAGTAGGACAGAGAATAACTACTGCACTGTCTCTTGAACTGTAATTTTCCATGATCAAAATTAAATGCAAAGCAATTGTATTGTGTGATCTGTATAGAGTGTCAGACACAGCCAGGAACAAAATTTTCTTGCTTTCTGAAATCACCATGTTGGCAGATTTAGTTTCTCTGAGTCTTGCCCCAAACAAACAATTGGATTCTGCTGGTGCTAGATGAACAGCTTGTCTCTTTTATTGTGTGTTCTCTGGTGGGATTTCCTCTGGTGAAAATCAAACTGGTTTCCACGCTGTGGCACTTCTGAAAATTGATAATTTGCTTTAATTTACAAATTTCTGCTGTTTCTGCATCTTTTGCATAGTTGACAACCACTCTAGAGCACAGCAGTATTGTCAGCATCATATTGACTATACAGAAACAGTCGTATGCCTATCTGTATCTTATACCTCTTGCGCTTTTTTTAAATCTGACTACAAGGTTCAACCACATTCTTCCCCTATAAGTAAACAAATGGCAGAAAGTAGGAGCCAAAGAGCTGTGAATTTTATTTTTAGAAGTATCTCCCATGTTGATTTAAAGCATGTGCAATCATATATCCATCAAGTAACTGGCTAGTAACTGGAAGCACAATTTCAGAGGCTTGTCACCTAAAAAAAAAATCATTGAATTCAGAATCTGTGAACTTAGAATATGATGCTTCAAATATATTTCAAGTGTACATTAGTTACAGCTAGTAAATGTAAAATATTAATACTATCTAATTTATTTTGTCCATACGGTAAAACTTTAATATTAAACACTTGTCTTTTCCTGCTGTGATAACTGGGTGTGATGTCATAGGCATGAATTATGAGCTGGTCATGCCAGGGAATTTAGACCAGGAATTTAAATTATATGAAGAAAATTTTCTCATATTCATCTTTTTTATTCCCCCAGTAGAATATGCCCCCTGATCTCTGGCAGCTCAGATAGGAGTGGGAAGCACAACCAGGAACAGGAAATCTGCTGTGGACTGGCCTCCACATAGCAAAAAAGACCAAAAAACAGAGCTTGCCCGTGGATGAAGAAAGCTGCCTGTGCCTAAAACAGGAGTGCAGCATGGAGAGCCAGGGATACTCAGGTAGGGTCTTGCCTTCCACTTCCCTCCAGGGTTCCTGAGCACACGAGCAAACCAAAATGGGCAGTTTTGCCAGTGGCAAAATGGGCATTTCCAGACTCCCAGTGGATTTCATATGGGAGAAACTTTGCCCAGTGTGGCAGCTCTCACCAAGCAGCTCAGGATTGCTCACAGAGTAGTCACTGTTAGAGGCACAAGAGGGCTGCGGGCTTGTTTCCAAAGGGGTTTGGGTGGCTAGTACTGAAAAGGCAGCCCCTGCTCAGGTGCAGCTCACCTGGATACCATTCTAGAAGAGCCCACTCTGGAGGGTATGTATGATTCAGGTGATGCACCAGGAAGATCATCTAGGCATAGATGTAGTGAAATCTGAGCCATCGGAAGACAATTTGCTGAATAAAACCCTCTGAGGTGAGCACTCACTCAACACAGAACAGTGTATTTCATTGCTCTAGTCTAGTCTAGAGAATAATTATGTTTTGTAAGGCTAACATATCAAGAATTGCACTGGAGGTCCAATAACAGTATTTACAGCTGTCAGGTATATGGACTGAAAACACTGACTGCCATCTCCATCTCTACCAAGCCACTCGGGCTCTCCAGTCAAATCGTTATGGACAAGGAGTGCAGTGATCACAAGCACTTGGCAGATTCCTGTTGGAGAGGGGCATTTTTCCCTTCTTTTCTAGCTGATTAGCCTTAGACCTGTAGCTTGGGTAGGGACCTGAGGAACTCAGGTTAACAATTTCTGTCTCATCCACAACAGAGGCCATCTCTATGAATATCCTTTCAGAAAAATAATATTTTGAAACCATATGAATATTTGCACAGAACAAAAGGAAAGAGTGCAAACATTGTAAAAGGAGTTTATAACTCCTGTGCTGTTGCTTTTTAAAAGGCTGTGCTTGGATTTTGCAATTTTTGCCCTGCTCTTATAATGCAGGGAAAATAACTAATGTAGGAAGAATGCAGCACTCCAGTGCTCTTTCCTCAACACACGCATACAGACAGATATATATATAAAATAGATGAAACCTTACTTCTTCTTAAGGGAAAAGATATTCTTGGCAACTTACATTGGGAGATTATTGGGGGAAAATAGCTCTCTTTTAGAAAAGTAAGTAAAGTAGGTGCGGGCAGTGACTTTAAATTGGACATTAAACTAATCCAGGGCTATACTTTAATAAAGGCTAGTGCTGGGAATTCTTATGGATTTTCTAGCTCATTGCTGGGATGACAGAGAAATACAATAAATGTTCTATTACTTACACAAGCTGCTGGTTTTCAGAAAATTAGTCACCAGTGACCTTTCACCCTTTGTCTTGCTCTCTTTCTCAGTAAAAGTACCTGATCAGAATCAAATGCAGCCCTGCTGTATGATGGCATCCCTGCAGGCTGCACAGGGCATCCCTGTGAGTATGACTCTTAACATAGTGTAAGATGAGCTTATTTTTCTCACTGTGTAACTGCAATATTGGGGGGACAGCAGGGGAGAGGGAAGGGACAGAGGAAGAAAATAATCTTTTCATCATCAGTTGTTCTCTTTCTCTACTTTTTAAGCGCAGAAGAAAAGGGGGCACAATTCTACATTTCTTAGTAACAAATGAAGCCCAAACCACAAAACATAACCAATCAAACTGCTCAGAACTAAAATTTGAGAACCGCGCTATGACTTGGTGATATCCCCAACCTCACAAATCATAAACATTTGTGTTTGCTTGACATTTTTTTATTTTCCGTGAGTATCAAAACATGATGTTTATATTCTCTACAATGAGGCATAGACTTTTGCAGAGGGGGAGGGGACTATATTACTTGGTGTATACTAGCCCTTTGGTAGAATTATATTGATTAGTTTTCCAGTTAGCAGTGAGACCTCCTTCTGACCCTATTTTCAGGGTCAGTAGATCATAATGCAGAAGCACTAAGAGACTGGCATCCCTCCCCACATTGCTTTTTGAAGAGCGTGCAGATGACAAAACCATCATTTTATAGATATAAAAATATATATATATTGTGTGTGTTTATATATATATATAAAATCTCTACATGTGCAGAAAGAGTGGGGTTGGACTCTGCTCTGCAAATGCAGTTATAAGTTATATATGATTCATAATAACATTTTTCTGTGAAAGGGAAATACATCCAGCGTCTACTGTACAAGTAGTACTGTAAAATCACTTTTAAAAGTGATTTTTGTTGTAAGCTGGTGATTTTTTGAAATAGAAGAGGAATGCCTCATGACTGAGCACAGTAAGGGCAGATGTGAAAGAGGAATATATGTCTATATTTGAAATGAAACTATTGTTCCGGGATCTTTAGTCTGAGAGCTCTCAGACATGAACTCACAAGACAAAGAGCTAAAAGCTCGGCCCTGTTACAGGCACTCTGAGGATGTCCCATGAGCAATCTGTTGACTTCCATCTTGTATTGTATGTCAACCATACATACCTCTAATTAAACAAGAAATCATTTGTCAAAACTTGCTGCACTTTTCATATCCAACATTTTCCATGGCAGGTGTATAACAGACAAAGAACAAGGACAACATGAAATACCTAAAGAATGCTTTTAGTTGCTATTTTTAATTGCTATTTGAAGCTTACATTTGAAATCCTTGGTCCTGTAAAAGGATAAGGACTGGAGTCAAGGACTCAAATATCCTCACCCTAACACCAGGACCTTGCAGAATGCTTTTGAACTCCTGTGCTCCCTGAGTGCTTTGTAACTGTAGGAGACCATGCTACTGCCCCGGTAAGAGCCAGTCTGCTCTTATCATATTAAGAAAAAGAAGCTTGACTTCTAACAGCTGCTGCCTCTGGTTTTCTCTGTTTCCTTAGCTGAACTACAGACTGCAAGGAGCTAATTAATATATTCCATGTTAACCATGAAATCACCATCTGGAGAAATAAAGGACTGGAAATAACTCTGGAGGAAAAGAAAGTGAGGTGTTAGAGGCTTGAGTCCTTGCACAGCAGGGAGTACCTCTGCCCCTCAGAGACATCATGTGGACAACACTTTGCCTGCAGCTCTGTTGCTGAAATTTCCTTCTTAGGGTTATCCATGTTCTGGTCCCAGGGTATCTGATAAAATCAACTTCCCAACTATTGTCCCTCACCTTTCCCCCAGGTCAACAGGTCTTGCAGAGAACATGCCAACATAGCAGCATGCCTACTGCTTCATATCGTCCTGGTTTTTGCAAGTCTGGAAATTTTATTTATATTTATCATATATATTCTATTATATTTAGAAAACAATTAGTGAATAGATGCTGTTCCTACATGGGCTTTTTAGTTATGTTCAGATTTTAGTGTGGTCCAGCAGAGATGACAAAGAGAGTATCCCCATCTTGCAGTAGTACAGTATGCACCCTCTCTTTACTTCCTTATCTTTACTTCCTTATCTTTTATTTTGACAGGCCTAAGGTCTGATTCTCCTGTGTGATATGGAGCTCTCAGATTTGAAATTGAGACACAATGCCTTATTTATTTCTCATAGCAATATGTCACAGGGTTTCAGCATCCTGGTTTATGAACATAAGACGTTCATAAATCCACCCTTAAGTGACAAAGATTATCTTCTCCACTTGTTTCCCTGCTGAAGCAAAGGCAATTTCTTCTTCCTACTAGTATCTTGACACACCTGGTTTCTTCTGGAAGATTTTCTAGGATTCCTAAAATTTCCTAGTAATGGCTAAACAATTGCCATTGTGGCCTCCTTGCACCTGCATGCCAATCAGATCAAATAACTTGCGGGGAGGGTCAGATTCCTAAAAGAAGTGAGCTGACTCCAAAGGACTTGGGTGCTGGAGTGAGCAGCTGGTCCTTCTCCAAATATTCTGGAGCACAGGTATCACCGAGCAGGCTGTCATTACATCCAGCACGTGCCACGTCAGTGTTGAAAACAGGCAAACAGCTGCTCGGTGGATAAGAGTGACCATATTCCATGCACACACTCTGCTTCAGGTCTCCACCAGCTGGAATTGGAGAGACCCTTCCATTTCATGATGGTCGAGAGCCCTTATTGTGTCACAGGGGTGCGTTCATACAGCCGTAGCCGCATGCAAAAATGGTGTGATTTTCTGATGTGTTCCTCTGTTGCATTTTTCTCTGCAAGGATCATGCAAATATACCCTTTTAGTATTTAAAGGGCTCTTATAAAATAGAGGGACAAGAACTTTTTACAAGGGAAGATAGCAATAGGACAAGGGGGAAGAATTTGAACCTAAAAAATAAGAGATTTAGATTAGATGTTAGGAAGAAATTCTTCCCTGTGAGGGTAGTGAGACAGTGGAACAGGTTGATTAGAGAAGCTGTAAATACCCCATTCCTGGAAGTGTCTAAGACCAGGCTGGCTGGGGCTTTGAACAATTTGGCCTGTTGGTAGGTGTCTCTGCCTATGGCAGGGGAGTTGGAACAAGCTGATCTTTAATGTCCCTTTTAACCCAAGCCATTCTATGGTTCTATGAAATGTTAATGAAAATGTTAGTGAACTTACCCTTTTTTTCTCCATGTCTGTTTCAGCAATAAGAAATTATTCTGAGCCTGTCCTTGGCATGTTGGCTGAATTCATTCACAAAATTTTCATTTAGCATCTCACTCTCTGAGCGTTTTTCTCTCTCTCTTTTCCTGTCATGGGCTTGTGAACCATTCGCCTAACTGGTCATTCAATTGCTAAGGAGAAGTGACCTCCCTGGAGAAAGGTGAGTGGCCCTGACACTTTCTGTCCCAGAGCTGTATTGGCTGAGCTATCCCCACAGCTGGCACAGATGGGTAGATCCTTCTGCATCAGAGCATGTGAAATTAGAAATTAATGTGAAACTCACCTAATAAAAAAGACAAGTGAGCCCATCAGATTAATAGGTCTCTAAATAAGCAAAGCAAGTGGTATTTCTTACCCTTTTTCAGGCAAATTTCCTCACTTCATTTCATTGTCCTTTTGCTACAAGCCTTCCTGGAGCTTTGGTTAATTTTGCTAATAATTTATCTTAAAACTCAACATTGTTGCATTTTTCCAGTTTCAGCAAATGTATTCTTAATTAAGGGCCATATATATGTCAATAAAGCTGTAAAGAAGGAATTTTTTTAACAGTGAATTATGAAAAGGGCAAAGTATATTTTTTTCCTCTAAGGGAAAATGCATTTTTTTTCTTTTGTTACTCATCACCCTGAAAAAATTGACTGAGAGGGTAATATCCAATCCTCCCCTTCTTCCTTTGCCATACCTCTTTTCCACACTTCCACAGGGCAGTTAAATTTGATGAATTGAAATAGGACTAGGAAGAATGTGCCCATCAGTAACAGGAGGTGGGTGTAGGCAATTTAAAGTGGCCACTATAGCACTATTTTTAAACAGCACATCATCTATATAACGCCCTATCCTTCATCACCTCTTACCTAGACAACTGCATATCAGGACCCTGACCTCATCTTGTCACGTGTGTAAAACAAACATTTAGCCTCAATAATATATTTATCCTAGTATCTCTGCGGTTCACAGAGGATAATCCAGAGCAGAAGTCTAATATGGGATGTTTCGGTTGTCTGTTTGGAGGGGTCCTTCCTACTCCAACATTTGTCCCAAAGACCCATGCTGTCTGGGCAAAAGTTGACCTTTTTGATGAATCTTCATTCTGTGGACATTTAGTATGAAGAGTAGTCTTAATTTCTGTTATTTACCCTACAGCATTTTATTGCTTTAATTAAATTATTGGAATTTAATTACTGCTACCTGAAAGGATGAGTATAGTTGCTCCTGTGTGAGGATAAGCTTCTTATCAAATTCCCAGTAACAACAACTCTCTTCACCTTTCTCTCTTCTCTAACTCTGTAGATAGTAGAGTGGCAGTTATGGTTATTTAGGACCTAAGCTTGGAAACCCTTAATCATGTGGATATTCATTGCTCCCATGGTCTACCTATTTCATTGATTGTGCTGGTTTATTTTTTGTAGGATCAAGTGAGCAATTATAAAACAAGGGAAAACCACAGAAAAGTGACAAGAGTCAATTTAGAGTACAGAGAAGCGCTTACATCCCACGCCTCGTGGCACTTACCCCAAGAGATACTCAGTCATAATCATTAAAAAGGGCTAGTCCTTCTGCAGCCTGAAATGGAGTCTTTTTACTTCAGAAGCATTTCTCGCCATGCCTCACACTGAGCTGTTTGCTCCCCATGTTGCTGGCGAGTGTTGTGGGGATGGATCCTGCCAGCTGTCATACAGGTCAGGACTGTGCAGCCACCCAGGAGATTTGTTAAGTTAGTTGGGCTTACCAACTGTGGTTGGGCTCCTGCTGCTTAACGCCTCCTAATGACTGCTGTTTTAGCTTTTTATCCTGGAGTCATGCCCTCTAGCCCAGGCACTTGTGCGCTCCCCCATATCAGCAAGGTGTTTTTCTCTTTTGGTTCCACTTGACCCCTTTGGAGAGGGTGGAAAGCCCAGACACCTCTGTAGGATAGAGCCAGTAGCAGCTGCAGTGGGGGGGAGCCAACGTTCTGCCAAACCCCATCCAAGCCTGAGGCAGAGGAAGGACTTTCCCCCCATCAGAGCTGAGGAAGAGAGAGTACAAGGCACCACACAGCAGCCTCAACCCTTGCCAGCACTACCCTTGTGCAGGTGGGGAAGGCAAGGACCTCTCCTGGGTATTCAGACAGCTCCAGACAGGGATACAATGGCTCCAGCCCGTTTCACAGGAAGAAGGGGCCTGGCTGGTGGCCCAGCTTGCAGGGCTGCCAGCTCAATGTCCAGCTTTGTGCAAGATGAATTAAACAAGGTAGCACATCGGCGTGTAAACCAAGCAGAATTAGGAATGGGTCCCGGCCAGAAAAGTATGGTTTTGAACCTAAATCACAAACCAAACTTTCCCAAAGGGAATGTTTAGATTCAGGGCCATCTCTTAAAATAAATAATGAATAAATAAGGTCCTGTATAGATTTCTAACTATGTCACTTTATTAACACTATAGATTTTTCAAACACGAAGGGACTGTAAGAATTGCATATACATTTCATTAGTAGGGAATTTATGACTACAAGATTGCACTTAAGGTTTGCACTGACGCTTTATGCACCCTTTTGACCCAGTCCCTTTACTATATTCTGCCCAGTATTATTTTTCATAAGTCAGGAAACGTTTTCCATATGTTTTGTAGCATTATCCAAAGGGAGTTTGCAGCTGTACTGTTCCTACTTTATCATGTTCGTACTGACTGAAGTGCAGACCCCTCCTAGTGACAGTACCCATCTGAAAGATCATAACAACGCATTTTTGGCACATTATTGTTCTACTTTTGTGTCAAGCCTCCCCCACGGAACAAAATTGTTTCACAGTTTTTATTAAAATTTACTATAAATGAACAGCTGAAAAAATAAACAGAAAAGTCTGTGTGTATCTTATTTACTGTCATCACAAAAAGAATATCTCTGCTGGAACATTATAACATAACCTAACAGCCAAAACTAACTTACAGAAATAAGCAGAGACATTAGAAAGGTTAAAGGTCAGGAGAGTTCATTATTTTCAGTAAGCTTAAAAGGCAACAAAGGGGCTGGGGGAGAAGAGAAAAAAAGGGCAGGAGGAAAGTTATGAAGGTACATGGGAGCAGCAGAGCTGCAGGAGGGGAAAACTGAACCAGGAACCTATGTGGCACAAGGCAAAAAAAGGGATGAATGTACCAATATTTTAGCTATCACATCTTTCTACAACAAAGAAAAATCTCTATGTTTAGCTTTCCTTTGGAAAAATAAATACATTGACCTGAAAAGCCCTAAATAAAACCCCATCTGTGAGTTATTTGAACCAATTGTAGGACTCTACTGCTGGTTTGCAATACCTTAGCTCTGATCTCACAAGTTATTCTGTAGGGGTGTGAGCTTGCTCCTGCAGGATGACTTTCAGAAACTTTGTTGGGACTTAAAATGCAGTTATTTGGGGAAAATTTTTACTCGTGTGCCATGGTCCAAGTAAAGATGTGTAAGAAGCTGCACCTTAGCTGATGGCTTCTGTGCCTCCCTATGCTCATATATGGTTTCACCAGATCTGAATTTGATCTCCTTGATATGCTTCAGTGGAAAGAGGTTTCTAATCGTAACTGGAAGCAGACATATCCAAAGAATCAGTCTTAGTAAATCCCACTGAACTCTATCATGGCAGAGAGACAGTATAAATGCTCCCCATGAGTCCACTAATGAAATGCCTGGCAAAGCCAAAAAGGGCAAAGAAAAAAATAGAAATCACAGCTGCAATATCAGCTTGAATAATAGAGCTAGGGACCGGAGAGTAATAAAAGATGAGCAAGAGGTCAGAAATAACACAATATGAAGGCAAAAGGAAGGAGAAGAATGGTTTCCAAAAAGTGAGGCAAAGAAGAAAAGAAAGTGCTCTGGATCACATGAAATGCTCACATAAAATGATTTAAAAGAGGAAAACTAAAAAGTACTGTGAAGGCAAAAGTTAATTAATTTATTTCGTGGACTGTAATATTTAACACTTCACAGCTTCATGCTGGGATTATTCCCAGTAGAATCAGTACTAGGGGCCAGGTCCGCAATGCCAAGTCCCTAAAATGATTGAAGAGAAACCTGAATTCTTTGTGATACCAAGTACTATTTTGAAGGATCCACTATCTCTTTTCTCTCTCTCTTTTTTTTTTTTTTTAACCTTCTCCTGTTTGGGAATTTTGGTGCACAACTTCTGATTTAATTGAGCCTTAATCTCTTTGCTGAGAAATAATTTAGGGGCTTTTTATTCATCACTGAATGTGCAGGCAAAGGAGCAAGCACTTCTGTTCCCACTGCCAGGCTGATGAGAATGGGAAGGAGCCAAGGGGTACCCAACAGAGGGCCCTTGGAAGTATAAATTATGTCTTTCAGGGGATAGCTTGAGTTATCTAGATCTTAGTCCTTTCTGACATTTGTGCTTCTAAGCATTAATTCAGGCATCACTTGCTGAGGTTTAGTATTTGCATAGAGATTTGTAGTATATTCCTGTAAAAGTATGTTCCAGACAAGGTAAAATGAAAGCTTTTATTTAACAGTTTGTAGCTACAGTGGTAATTATTTACTCTAAGTAAGAATAGCATCAATTTTACTTCTTCAAAAATATAAACAGTATTTCTGGTGAAGGGAATAACATTGTTAAAAAAAATGTTAGCTACTGAATTGTATTTAATTTTATGTGATGAGCTCATCAATTCTTCTCATTCAGTCTACAGTTATAGTTCAATTTTCAGTGTTTAGAAGGAAAAAAGCACCAAACAATATTTTCAAGTGTTAATTTAACCTTACAATGAGAAATTATAAGGAAATTATTACTGAAACATTCACTTTTTTAATGGGAATACACCGATGATGGCCATTACAGAGAAGAATGAAAGAAAGCACTTTTAAAGGTAGAAACCTTCCAAGCTTGAGGCTTAAAATTAAAATAAAATACAAAATATTTTAAAATATGAGTATTCAAATATATTTAATACTTCTAATATTAACTGAATGTGATTGCTATTCAAACACATAGTTTGTCTTAACAAAAATTATAGATTTTAACCCAAATTTAAAATTTCACCCACAGATAACTGCAGCATAAGCAGAATACATAGGCACGTCTCAGCTGGAAAATCCTCCACATGTCACAGTTCTTGAATCAAACTATTCAAAGTACAGCCAGGGTGCTGCCTAAACACATATGTGCATTTACATGCAAGCCCATGCCATGGCCATGGCCAGGGAGGTCTTTGTGGTGCCCACACTGCCCTGCTTCGTGGGCAGCCCAGGAGCTGGGTCTGCTGCTCTTTGCTGCTCCATGGGCCCTCGAAATGTTGGGCATCTTCTGCTGACACATTGGTTTGCATTTCCCTGTTTAAACACAAGTGTTTCCACGATTTCTCTTTTGGCAGGATTGGCTGTACAGCCCTGCTGGCAGGCTGCCTGTTACCTGCCTGTACCTCTGTGCAAATTAAAAACCAGTCATGACATATTGGCTGATGATATTATCTCCTTAGCCTTGGGGAAACCGCTGGAGAAGGAAAATGGCTTAAACCAGAAGTGTCTTATTGAGATAGCTATTTTTGGAAACAGTGAGGCAGGAGTGCTCCTGGTGTAGGTAAATGCCATATCATTCCAACACAGAGATGAAGAAAAGAACTATGAAATGACTGTTTCAGGTAACAGTAGCTGACAGGAGTTTCACACTGTGTTACCCATCCTTTCCCACAGGAAATGTAATATTCTTTTTCCCCTTGTTGCCCATGTATTTTCTTTTAATCCTAGACAGCCAAAAACATACATTTAGGGAATTATTTTGAGGAAGACAAGATTTGCCCTTTAGGTATTTTTGTGTAGTCTTTGTTATTTAATTGGTGCAAATTGCAATGTCTTTGCACTGGATATCTAAGGTAAATGTTTGATACATAGATTATAAAGTGTATGAAGCTTTATTTTTCTCATCTAGCATGCTTTGCAGCTGAACATTTGTGATTGGTCTTTTCTCCTTTCCCTTTTTTTTTTTTT